>RJWM01025245.1:0-29598 GCA_004363535.1 Dasyprocta punctata | reverse complement strand
ATTTGCAGATGGATTTTGCAAAGCTGTAGTTAACCATTAGAAATCCTTTATCACCTTGGACCTCACTCCCCTTTCTCAGAACCCCTTCCTCCCTCTCCAGGGGCATCTCCTACTCCAAGGCTCTGCAAAAGAACAACTCTGTAAGTATCTCAATCTTGATTTAGCTGCTGTCTTTCAAATTCACCTAGGTGGGTGCTTATTTTCCCCCTAGCTGCTGTTGAGTAGCCCATGGAATCAGGTTGAGCCATCTTGCATTTCTGAATAAAGGATATGGGAGAGAAAATTCCTATGGCACTTGGATTTTTGGTATTTGTTTTCTCAAAGGTATCATAAATGTTCTACTCTTTGAAAGTTCAGGGACAGAAGAAACACTCTTCAAATTAGATAATTTCTGGCTGGAACTTTTGGGACCAAAAGGCTGAAGTAAATATAGGAAGAAAAGACCTGTACTTTACTCTTCTACCTACCTCTGGGGTCTGAGGGGAACTGGATGCTTTAAAGTCCTCTTCAGAATGAAGGCTCAGGGGAGCAACAGAAAGGGGATCCTTAGTGAAATCATAAAGCCTTCCCTTCAAGCTCTTAAAAAACTCTCCAGGACTGGTAGACTTGCCTGTGAGTCTGTCAGTAGACATTTCTCGTGTGGACTGAGGCATTATTCTCTTGTGTCCTCCTTGAAAATGGAGTTGGAGCCAAAATAATCACAGCACTTCTAGCTAAGAGATTGTAGATGCTTTTTATTTTCTAAATTCTGCCTTTCTGTGTTTTCCAGCATTCTAAACTGATCCAGTACCACAGGAAAAAAATGAGCATGCTTTACTTAAATGACAAAAACAAGCCTTTCTTAAAAGAAGCAATTAAAAAATTTCTTGATCCAGTTGCAATTAGCTGTACTCTTATCAATCAGCTGATGCAAAAGGAAAGGTGAACTGTTCTGAGGACAAACTTTCCAGTAAATAAGGTCTCGAGGGAATGGCTCAAGCACTTGCTGGAGCCAATAGAGCTGGGGGTGAGGCGCAGAGGGAGAAGCAAGTGTCTTAGATTCCTCTGAGCAGCTATGAAGTCAAGGGGTGGAGAAATGAAGATGACAGAAGAGGGCTGTCCTGGCTTCCATCAACTCCAGATGATTACAGCAGGTCCTACCTTGAGCCTGAGAATCCCAATTTTCCCATCCTACTCAGTCTTTTGAGAGTTCTGTAAAAGGAAGAGCACCATGTACAAGACTTTTGGAGTAAAAAAAAAAATGGGGAAAATATCAGGGCAAGTGCCCAGTAAGAAAGGGTTAAGTCAGGAGCTGCTGTCACTATTGACCCTTCTAATCCTCTCTGACAGGTTCAATCTCTCCTATAAGGAAGATTAGGTAAGGATCCTAGTGAAACTTTCTTGCCCAGTCTTTTGGCTGTGGAGTATGTTGGCATCACGCCCAGGAGACAAATTTAACTGGCAAGGCCTAGAGTTCTGTTCTTCCAGAGCAGGCAATGCTTGGCTTCTAGGACGATCTCTCAAAGAGAGTTTTCTTTTAAAGCTACCTGCTTCCATTAGCTGTTATTCAGTCTTCTGTATTTGATAAAATGGCTTCCAGTCCTCATTACCTTATTTGAGAATTAAAACCTTAGAGATGAGCAAATGAAAGCTTAGAGAAGTTAGAGTATTTCTGCAACAGGTCTCAGGTAGGGAACCAAAACAAGAAACTAGATCTTTGGACATTCAGGCCAGAACCCATTATCAAAACCCTGTCTAACTTTGCCTCTACTGCTCATCTAACAAAAGCAGAATCTGGACTGGCTCACCACAGAACTACATACTTTCTATTTTGTCTACCTTGCTTTCCTGACATGACTGAAGTTAGTCTCCAGGGAGCAATTTTTTCCATTTGAATAAGTTCTCACAACCTGTTCTTCCTCCTACCCAGCTATGCAAAACTAGACTCTAGCGTTACCGAGCCTCAAAAATGAGATTTTATTGATCCTGCCTTCTTTGTGTCTCCAAATACTCTCTTAACTGGCTATGAGGAGAGACTTTCCTCTTGGAGATACTGTTGATTTCCATTCAAAACTCAAGGTTGTCTGCTGCCATCCCAGGAAGGCAGAAGCAAAAGCTGCTGCTCTAGGAGGCAGGAGGGCTTTCCCATAAAAACTTCAAAGTAGCTTAGCAACTTTCACTGGAAGCAGAGATGTAGAGAGAAGATACAAAGGAAAAATATTTAAACCATGGATGAGGGGGAGTGGAGGAGGGACTAAGGACAGCTCTCTCTTTCTCCCCCTCTTCTCTCTCTCAGGGAGTGAACACATTCCCAAATGAGTTACATCTCCAGATCATTTATTTTATCTTTTTATTTTTTAGATAGCATCTCACTAAGTAATTAAATTGCCCAGACTGAGCTCAAACTTGCAGTTCTCCTGCCTCAGCCTCTCAGAGTGCTGAGATTATAGGTATGCAACACCACTTCCATACCCAAGGGTAGTTTCAAGGAGACGATTACTTCTGAAGGATGACTATCAACTAGCCAAACAAATAGTGGGTGGTAGAACAGCGTTCATCAGGGCTTGGAGACAATTAAAGGGAAAATTCAGAGAAATACAAGTGCCCAGGTACGGCTGGACATTGTGTGTGTGCGTGCGTGTGTGTGTGTGTGTGTGTGTGTGTGTGTGATACAAGCAAAATGCATGAGATTGGAAGTTAATAGTGCAAGATGAAACTGGGAAAAACCAGGGGTCAGATAATTGACAGCTTTTCTTATTTCCTTAGATAGGGAGATTAAACTTCATCCTGAAAGGAATTAAAGGCTTCTGAAGTTTCTGAAACCTGGAAAAGATGAGGTGACTGTCGTGATTTGATTTCCACATTAGAAGAATCCTTGACTACTGGAAGGATAATTGATTATAGGGATAGGATGGAAATGAAACTATAAAGACCAATTTGTGATGTCTATGTGATGTCTAAGTGGGCAAGAGATGATGGTTGCCTTGTTAGAACTAAGGTTTGGGAAGTGGAGATAGAGAGAAGTGGATAGATTTGTGATTTATTTAAAAGGCAGACCTGACAGGATTTCATAATGATTATATGATAAGAAAAGGGGAGGAATCAAGTGTGATTGGCTTGAGTTATTGAATGGTTAATGATCCACGGAAATAAGGAAATGAGATGGACAATACTGTATGAACCATAGTTTCAGGATAAGGAGAGAGGAAGGCAGCTGGTTTCAGCTTCACAGCTGTTGAGTTTGAGGTGCCATTAACACATTCATTTGGGGCCATTCCAAACGCAGTTGACTACACAAACCTTGAGTTCAAAAGAGAGAGAGAGAGATCTCTAGCAGAGGTTTGGATTTAGGATTCACTGTTACAGAGAAAGAGTGAATGAGATCACCCATGGAGATTAAAGAATAAGTGGAGCAGTCTAGATGAAACTCTTGGGGGAATAGTCAGATTTAAATAGTGGGCAAAAGAAGAGGAATTTATAAGACTTAAAAGAATCATTTTGAGGACTGGGAAAAACTAGGAGCAGTTCCATAGAACAAAAGGGAGAAGTTGTAAGAAGGAGAGGGACAAGGTAAGATGAAAAGGACAGGATCATCCAGTATTGGATTAGGAAATATTTGATAATCTTGGTGAGAACTTTCTTAGTGGAGGGATGTCAGCAAATACCAGATTTCAGAGGGCTGAGAAGTAAGTGGAATGGTAAAGAAGTAGAGACAACAATAGTAAATGGCTTTTTAAGGGTCTTGGATGCAAAAGAGAATGAATTTAAGAAAGAGTGGCATATACTTAAAGTGGTCACCAAGAGGATGCATACTGGGGAGAAGTAGAGGAATTGCCCAGTAACACTGAAGGTCTTACCAAGATGAAGTCATGATCCTGATAAATGCTGAGTTAAATAATAAGAAAATCAATGCTGGGAAAGGATTTAGTATCACACCTAAAAGTGACAGAGATCATCATGTGTTTATTGGTTGCTGCTTTTCATTGCTTTGCATAAACATTGACATCATCATATCTAACACTGAAGAACAGTATTATCAACCATGTGCCCAATATTCCAGAGACACAACTGAAGTTTCATATATTTTTCACTTTCAAATTGTTTAGAATTTAATTGAAAAGACAAACCATTCAATGAGTTACTATATATGCATATACACCAATACACATGTAAAACTGCTTTCTGTTTGTCTGTTTCTCCCTCTCCCTCTCCTCTATTTAATTCTTTCTTCCTCTGATTCCCTTCGTCTCAAACTTCTTTGTCAACATTAGGTAGCACCGTGGTGATTCTTACACTGAAATGTTACAGACTCATTTAGAAAGCCTCTTTTATTGTTATGTGGAGCCCTTAAAACCTCTTTACCACTCTTGTTTATTCATTAAGAAGATAGCTTGTACTTCAGAGGCTGACGCAGAAAGATCCCAAGTTAGAGGCTGACCTGCGCAACTTAGTAACATAGTGAAACCCTGCCTGAAAATAAAAAAGGGGCTGGATAAAGAGGATACTTTTGAACACTTGCTCTGAGTAAAGCACTATGTACATAACATAAAATTGAGATAAATAAGATATAATCTCTGCCTTCAAGTAGCTCACAGTCTAGCAAAAAATAAGAGTGTACACAAGGAAAAAAGTGATATATCCACCTCAGTTTCTTCATCTACTATACAGTAGAGATCATTAGCAGCTACCACAATGTTGAGATAATAAATGAGTTAGCACATGTAAAGTGCTTAAAATGATCAAAAAAGAGACACTGTACACATGTTGCTATTGTGATTATGATGATAGAAGTAAATAAATACTATATACTATAAGACCATAGAAGAGGGGTGCTTGGCCCAGGCTAGTAGAGAGTATGAGGAGAGGAATGATAAGAGGTGAAGCTTGGGAGGTAATGGAATGCAGACAAGTTTGGACTTTGCCCTCTAATAAGTGGGGAACCACTGCAGTATCTTACTTAGAGTAATGATTTAATTAGATGTGCTAAAAGATCTCCTTGGCAACAGTGTGGAGAATGAATCAGAAGAGGCAAGATTAGAAGACCAGTTCAGAAACTATTGCTTCCAGGTGAGAGAGAATAATGAAGCCCTATACTTAAAAGTAGCAATGGAGATGAAAAAAAGTGGAATCATGGATTTGAGGTATATTAAAGAGATGTAACTAGTGGAACATAGTAACAAACAGTAGGATGCAGGCAATAAGCACAAGAAAGGTGTCAAGAATCAATCCTGGGAGTTTGGTTTGGTATAAGAGGATAGTTAGAGATGTCAATCAGTGACCACAGGGAACCCAGGGAAGTATTGTTTTGGGAAAAATGCAATGGGGGACACACCATGTTCTCTTGTAGACATGTCAAATTCAAGGTGCCTATGAGATTTTCATGTGGATTTTTTTTCTTTTGGTTTTTGAGACAAGGTCTCAGTATGTAGTTCAGACTAACCTTGAACTCATGATGTAGCCCAGACTGGCCTCAAACTTGCAACAACCCTGCCCGTGACTCCCAAATGTAGGCATGCACCACCACACCTGGCTTCCATGTGGAAATTTTACCTAGAAGATTCTTTTGCCAGTCTTGGAGGCCAGAAGGTTCTATAAGAAACATTCAGACTTGGGTGTGTCAGTAGATGTATAATAGATTTACAGGGGTGGCGTATGTTTGCTCAGTGACCCAAGGTTGATTGAGGAAAGAATGGATTTCTTTATTTTTTTGTACCAGGAATCAAACTCAGGACCTTGTGCTTGCCAGGCAGACACTGTGTCACTGAGCTATGTCCTCAGCCCAAGAATGGATTTCTGAGGAACAATCTAATTTAGCTGTTTCCTTTTCCCTGTCCACTATACTGCTAACAAAGAGCTCAGGGAAATTTGAGGATCCCCCTAGAACTTGGAACAAACTGTCTCTCAAATCTCCCCACATCATTGGAGAGGCTGATGATGGAGACATGGATTAGGAGACCACAAAGAAAATATCTGGTGTGTATACATGTAGCGGGGCTTGCAGGAAGGGATTTGGGTAGGCTGGGAGTGCCTGGTCTCTCAGAGTATGGACAGAAAGATTTGTTGCTTGCCCCAGTCTGCCCTGCAGTAGATTTTTGACATGGGCAAGATGATTCAGAGCTAAACCACTACTCTCTGAGTCCTTTGAAATTAAAGTGGCCCCTAACAAGCTAGAGTCCAAGGCTATAGACTAGGACCTTCCTCCTGATCCAGTGCCCTGGAGTTTGGCCTCAGTCTGCAATTGAGGGGCCCTATGGCACTGTTGCTTAGCAGTGCATTAAACAGCAGACCTTGGAGACTAACAGTGGAGTTGACACAAGCACAACAGCCACTGCCATCATTACCTTCTCGGAAGGCAGCCACCTGTCTGGCCTCTACCTTTGTCTGACTGCCAACCTAAGGCATTTGCCTACGCAGAAGGTGATGGCATTCTGGCTCCACTTTCAAAGTTGTTTTTTTTTTCCCTTTCTCATGTGTTATTTTTAAAGATAACAAAGGTCAAAAGGCATCCAGCATTTTCTGGTTTCTCAGAAGCTTCTGGTCAATATTTAATCTGGTTTATGGATTTTTTTTAGGTTTTCTGGATGCCTTCTTGAGTCTGCTTGTGGCCACCCACAGAGACTTGTAAGGAGGAGAGAAATCAACCTGGCAGACACTCTGAAATGAGGGATTAGGGACTGCGATCCAAGAAGAAAGAACCATAGCCAGAAGAAGAGGGAACAGACCCTGAAGACACATCTGCTGAGAGGTCTGCCATGGTCTCTCTTGGTGTCCAACTTGTGGGCTACATCCTAGGTCTTCTGGGACTGCTGGGCACAGTGATTGCCATGCTGCTCCCCAGTTGGCGAACAAGTTCTTATATTGGTGCCAGCATTGTGACAGCAGTCGGCTTCTCCAAGGGTCTCTGGATGGAATGCGCTACACACAGCACAGGAATCACCCAGTGTGACATCTACAGCACCCTTCTAGGCCTGCCTGCTGACATTCAGGCTGCCCAAGCCCTAATGGTGACTTCCAGTGCAGTCTCCTCACTGGCCTGCATTATTTCTGTGGTGGGCATGAGATGCACAGTCTTCTGCCAGGAAACCCGAGCCAAAGACAGAGTGGCAGTAGTGGGTGGAGTTTTCTTCATTGTTGGAGGCCTCCTGAGCTTCATTCCTGTTGCCTGGAATCTTCATGGGATCTTGCGGGACTTTTACTCACCACTGGTGCCGGACAGCATGAAATATGAGATTGGAGAAGCTATTTACTTGGGCATTGTATCCTCTCTGTTCTCCCTGATAGCTGGAATTATTCTCTGCTTTTCCTGCTCTTCCCAAGGAAACCGTGCCAACTACTATGATGGCTACCAGGCCCAGCCTCTTGCCACTAGGAGCTCTCCAAGGCCTGGTCAACCATCCAAAGCCAAGAGTGAGTTCAACTCCTACAGCCTGACAGGGTATGTGTGAAGAACCAGGGGCCAGAGCTGGGGGCGGGGGATGGCTGGGTTTTTGAGAACCAGTGGACAGCACCCCCAAGGCCATGGGGTGAGGGACATTGCCACTGGATTATGTCAGAAGGTGCTGCTGAGGATAGACTGGCTTTGGCCATTGGATCAAGAGAAGGCAGAAGCAGGAGCTGGTATGACAGCATGCAGGTTGAATTTTCAAGAACACTTGCAAACCAGCTTTTCTATTACTCACACCTTGCCTGCATACCTCCATGCCCTGAGTTCTCAACCTTAAATTCCAACTCACCCCCCCTGACTTAGACCAGGCCCCAGAGGCTCCCTCCTGTCCTTTGGTTTGCCTTGGCATCCATTCCAAAACCCACTAATCACATCCCACTGTCCCTCTGAGGTTGGCTCATAGCTCATTGCTGGGGGATAGGGAAAAGGAGTGGTGGTTTATATGGGCACGTCTCTGACCTCCTTCTCAAACCTCCCTCCAAAGAGATTGATTGGTCAGTAATAGGCCCCAGAGCCTCTATCTCATTCTTGTTATGACTCCAGATTGTCGAGACTGGTTGGTACATGAACTGAAAGAAAACTATCTCACAGTATCCTGAAAACAGAATCTGGGTGCAGCCTGGGAGGAAAGAAAGGAAGCCTGGGATCATGGAAGACCGAAACCATTTCCCAAGGTACTTCCCAGGATTTCCTCACACTTGTGGGCCAGGAATCAAGCCCACGGCTACAGGAAAGCACAAAGAAAGAAGATGTGTAAAGTTCAAGGCAGCAGCAGACTCTGACTTCACTAAGGAACTGCCTCAGAAGCTGTGGTTTCAACTTTCACTGAAGCTTCTGCCTCTCTCTGGGGTGCCTGACCTGGCCTTCTGTCTAAACCACAGGCTATGGGCCCTAGACAGTGGTTTCCTTAGGAACGATAAACCAGTTTTTCTAGAACTGGTCCTTGGTTTAGGATGACAACACAGGAGCTGTGGGGGATTGAGGAAGATATTACTGCCTGACCTTGGCCAAGAAAGAGTAAGAACTTTTGTATCTAAGAAGCTGGGTAGACAATGTGATGGCTTTAGGGGGTGTTTCTACTATGCCAAAGAGAGACAGCCCACCAGAGAGTCTGCAGGCCTAATGGAAAATCAGTTTAAAAAGCAACACCCTGTGGGTCCCTTGTCACCTTTCATATTTCCCTTACCATCCATTAGAAGACATTCCACAGGTTACTCAAGGGCTGCAATGTGGAGCATACATGCCCATGGCACTGTGTCCATGATCTGAGCAATGGTAACTGAGTTGCTGCCTGGGATTGCAACTAAGGGAAGTAGACAATGGTTCCCAGGCAGAGTCCCACCTCCAAATCTGAAAATGCTCCATTTCCCCTGGAGTAAGAGTGCAGGTCATAAACATTTGTCCTCATCAGACTAATATGATCAGCTTCTGAAGAAATCCAGTACATCTCCCCAAACCTCAGTGCCAGCGTAAGGGGGACATTCATGGTCTCTAACATGCCTTTCATGCCTCCACCATCATTTCTGCACGCAAGCTATTCTCCCAGCTAGAAACCCTTTCCCATTAGTCATGTCCTCCCCATGCTTGGAGAACTTGCTCAACATCACCTCCTTCACTGAGCCTTCTCTGACCACTCTGTCCCTCTTTTACCCCTTCTTCCTCCAAGCCTCAATGTAAGAATTGCTTCTTTATGCTTATTGTTCACAATTTTTGTTGATAATTCTCTGTGTGTGCGTAAGTCTGACCTCAAAAGCACATTGCAAACATTGGAGGGCAGGGGCCATGTTACACCTCTCTGTACACCCCAGATCATCTGTAACAGTGCTGAGCACACAATAGGTGATTAATAAACACTTGTTGATTGAGCAACTGTTTTATTGATTAAGAGGGGCCCAGACAGGGCTCGTGTGACTGGAAAGAATTGGGCTAAGGGGAGGGAGGATGGAAGCCGGACTTTCTCCTCACAGGATGAAAAGAAAATCCCAGATTTCATGGAAACATAACAACACCCCTCACCAAGGAGACTAACCTATTCATCTTACCCAGAGCGCCTCCCTTTTCAGGATTGTTTCACTGAAGTTATTTGCTAAATGGTTATGCTCTTATCCTTTTCATTTGCTGACCTACCACTGTGAGGAAGGTGACATAATTCTGACCATCTCTATTTGGCAGATGGGAAAACTAAAGCCAACACAAGTAAAGTGATTTTTCCCAGAGCCATACAGCCGGTGTTAGTTACAGTCTCCTGACTCCTAAACTAGAACCCTGCTGATCCAGTAATAGTCATAGCCAATAGGAAGAACCTGCCAGATACTCTCAAGCAGCCTGAAGAAGATAATTTGTAGCCAGCAAGGTAACAAAAGAGGCACACAGGCTCTCATGGTTTCCCATGGCAGTGATCAGGGATGACAGGAATTCATTGAACATACCACTGGAACTGTCCCCTCTTAACCATGCTAGCCAACTGGCCAGCCTGGGCCCAGCTAGATGTCTCTTCAGGGAGATGCCAGGTTTACATTTGAATAAGACACAGTACCTTAGTTACAATTTCCCTGATTCTGGAAGTATGGGAGTGTGGAAGACCAATGATTTGACTTCCCTGGGAATTCACAAAGCCTATTTCATAAGGTTGTTAAATAGAAAAATACTGAGTGTAACAGGGTCTTACAGGAGTCAGCTTATTCAGTCCCTGAACTTAGTAGGCCTCAGCCTATAAGACTCTGTTTTAACAGATACTATTCTTGCACTTCTGATGTGAGCCTTCTTTGATGCAGAGACTAGAATCCCAATGCCCATGCCCATTTAGAAGGAATGGCAGCAGGAAGGAACACAGTGTATGTGTATGTGTGTGGCGGGGGGCTCTGTGGAGAGAAACTTAACAAGAAGTCATGTCTCTGGTCTGGCCCCTGGAACTCCGGAATGATGATTGAAGGCCACTGGAGGTTGAAAGACAGGGTTACTTTGCTGACTGTGCTGTGCTGAGTGAACAGGAGTCTGGTATGGGCTCTGATGATTCTCCTATCTGGCAGCCAAAACACTTTCAGAACTACCAACTTCATCTTCCAAGTACCTCAGCGAAGTAGGTCCTCTATAGGAGACAAAATGGAGGACCAAGAGGTGAATAAAATCCCTCAAGTTACAGTGTCAGAGTCTGGAAATAAACTTGGAAACTCTTCATTTGGCAATGTGGATCTAAAATTTTGCTCTCAGAATATGAGGACCTGTGGCTCTTCAAACTCTAGAACACTCCCTGTCCCTGTCTGCTACTAGAGCAGAAGGGCTTGTGAGGGAAATAGAGCACAGAGCTTCCCTGTTATTAGGGTGAGACCAGCCTGGGGGTTCCTCCAATCTTTGTTAATGTAGGAAATTTCAATGGAAGGAATGAAAAGTTCATACTCAACTAGAAAAACCAGGGCAGACTTGACAAACAGCTACTGATCCTTTTGGCTCGTTGAGCAAGAAAAGCCTTGCTCTAAGTTTACTCAAAATCTTCCTGAGTCTGGGTCCAAGATGAAAAGCCTCCGGCTCCCCGCTGTACCTTCCATAATAAAATAATTTAGATTAACCGTAGGCCTGTGGGATACTGAAAGGCCATTGTATTAAGGTCCTCACCTCCTGGCTCTGACCCTTGCACAAGGAGATATGTTTCTACCCTCTTTCATTCCTCTGATAATAGTGTGACTCATATTTTCTCCCTTGTGTGGCCCCAGTGATCCACTGCTACATGATCATTAATGGAACTGGGGAGACCAAGACTGGCTTCTTCACATAAAGGTCAGCTCCAACCTTCTGAGAGATCTTCATCCAGCCAAATATTACCAGCATCTAGCCAGTCAGCCAAGCCACTCACACTAACTGAACACTTATTCTATGTCAGACAGTGTGCTAAGGACTGTGGGGATGACAAGGGTAAACAATGTAAAGTCTGTGCCTTGGAGGAATTGACAGATTATCTAGGGAAGATAAGCCATGTACACTTGTATTACAAGGCACAATATGGACTGGCCCATGAGGGACAGGGAAAATGTGACCTAAGATAGAGGTATCGATAGCTAAGAAAAATATTTATGTCTGAATATATTTGTTTTAATGGTCAATCTATATGAAATGAGAACTTGTTAACACTTGAGCTTTGCGGGGAAAGGATGTCAAAAGAAACTACTTTCAGCTGCTGCAATACTATGGAAAATTAAGGAACAGGGTGAAAAGCAGTGCTTTGGAAGAGACAGGGACATACCACACAGCTCAGCTACCACTCTTGAGTTTGTCTCACAGAACCCCCAGGAAGCTTTAATAGAGAGTGACCCTGAGCCTCGGTCTCTCCTCCATTGCTAGGGCAGCCAATCCTTTTGGCTCTGAATTAGAGGAGAAACACAGGTGTGAGAGAAAGAAGAGAGGAGAGAAGGCCTCTAACACCAGGAAAGTCTCATTTGCCTTTCTGAAATTACAGGAAGGCAAATCAGGCCTTGCAGGGTTAAGTACTCTCTCCCACTCAGCCCCAGGCCCATGGGCAGGGAATTCTTTCATGCCTATAGCTGCCCACTCTGGGACACGGAGGCCCCAGGTTGGGAAGTATCTGTGCTCTTCCTCAGCTGACTGAAGCCTGGCCTTCACCCAGCCTGGTCTCTCTGCCCAAGCGGCTCCTGGCTTTGATGAGAAATTCTGTTATCTCACGAGTGAAAGGAACCTCAAACAGGAAGTCCAGCAGGTTATCTCTTTCTCTCTCTTGCCCTAAGTGTAGCTCTCACTATATGCTGTGATGTGATCATTGATAAAAGATTAACAGGCTGTTATCAGGCACAGTGATACAGAGGCTATACACTAACCATCCCCTCCTGCTTACAACCCACCACTTTTCTTGGCATTTGCTAATTAACTCTAATCTACAATTCCCTGCCCTAGGCTTCATTGCTCCAGAAGACATGCAAGGAGTGTCTAAGGGCTTGACAAAGCAGGCAGCCACCATACAAGGACATCATCAGTTCCCTTTCAGGACAGAACACTCGCTTTCCTGTCATCCCTGGAGTCCTATTCCTTCAGAATGACATCCTACCACTTCACAAATCACCTTCTATAATGGCTTTGAAGAATTTTTAGTTTTGAACAATCATGACACTGGGGAGGTAACACTGAAAATATTCACAGGCTTTTAAAAAGATAGTAGGGAGTATGATAGGATGTGATATTAGATGACAAGTACCAGTCTTGTAGCAGGCAACCCAGCATGTGAGTGGTACCTCCTGTTTTCCAATAGCACTTTTGGTATCCGTGGTGTCTGAGAAGGTTTATTGGGGTTGCTACAGAGAAAGGCCATTTACTCCAAAAGTGTAGAGAAAAGGTATTCCTTACAGCTTCTTTGCCTGAGTCTGTTTCTGGAATTATCCAGTGAGATGCAAGAAGATGGATCAGTATCTCCCACAAGGGATACCTGAAGATAATGTGCAAGACCTACTCTCTCTTGGCTTGAAAGCACTAAATGCCTTGATTTTAAACTCAAGTATAGAAGATGGTAGAGTAGCAATATAAAGCAGATACTACTGAGTGTCTGCACTGACTTAGGTTCCCATCTCCACAGTAATAGTGACTGCTGAGCAATGATTGCTCAGGGGAGTTGCTCAAGATGCCAAATATCAAAATCTTTAGTGGCAGCTCCCACGAGGATATAGTCTAGAAGACCATTGCTTAAGTCAACAGGAAAGTTGGTGACTAGGAAATTTAGCAACCAGAAAACCTGTGCAGAAATTGGTGAAAAAGTAATGTGGAGAAGATATCTACATTGTTGAGAGTGGTTGTGGTGAAATCAATGACAATTTAATGAACAAATTGATAATGATTAATGCCTGCAAGATTGCTTTAGCCAACCAGGTTACTGTGGTTATTCTGTGGTTCCCTTATGCCCAGCAGGATAAAATGGATAAGGGCTGAGTTCTAATCTCAACCAAATTTGTAGCAAATGCACTATCTGTAGCAGGTGCAGACCATATTATCATTACGGATCTACATGCTTCTCAAATTCAGGGCTTTTTTGATATCTAAATGGACAATTAGTGTGCAAAGCCAGCTGTCATGAAGTGGATTAGGGAGAATATCTCTGAGTGGTGAAATTATACTATTATCTGATGCTAGTAGAGCCAAGACAGTTACCTCCATTGCAGATCGGTTGAATGTGGACTTTGCTTTGATTCACAAAGAAAAGGTGGCCAATGAAATGAACTGCATGGCACTAGTGAGATATGTGAGGGATAGAGTGGCTGTTCTTGTGCATGACATGGCTGACACTTGTGGCACAATCTGCCATGCAGTTGACAACCTTCTCTCAGCTGGAGCTGCCAGAATTTATGTCATCTTGACTCACAAACTTTTTCTGGCCTAGTCACTTCTCACATTAACAACACATGCTTTGAAGCAGTAGTAGTCACCAATACCATGCCTCAGGAGGATAAAGTGAAGTAATACTCCAAAATAGAAGTGATCAACACATCCATGATCTTTGCAGAACCCATCAGGAAAATTCACAATGGGGAATCTGTTCCCTACCTGTTCAGTCATGTACCTTTATAGTAGAATAATTTCTGCAGCTTTTTTCAACATATAATCAACCCACCTCTTGTTTTCCCTTGGTATTTGATGACGAATTTGGAAGACTCAACTTGTTCCAGTGTAGTTTTTCACATTTCGTGTTAGGCATATTAGAGTTTATCCTAAATTACAGAAAGTCAGATTGAAACTGACTGATGGGATTTCCTACTTGCATTGTCCATTATGCCTTCCTTGATGATTTTGTAAGCCTTAAAACTTTGACTGGGACGTGGCTGCTGAAAAATTTCAAATTTTTGAGTTTGGCAGTTAAGGACATTTAAATGTGATTATGGAAGCTCAGACTCCTTTGCATGTGACTGCTTTTGGGTTGTCCTTTGTTCAGAACAACTAGCTATAGAGCCAGCCCACGTGTGACAAGTTCTCTGAGTTCTGTCCTAAATTACCAAAAATCTTGGGCAGCCCCAAATCCATCCCTGTAGAGCAGGAGCCTGTAAGGCAGTAGTAGGCAGCTCAACTTGAGCAGCTGTTGGGTGGGATCATGAAGGTGAGGAAGGGGATAATAAATACAGTACAGCAAATGTTTCTTGTGAGGAAGAAGCCTGACCCATCATCATCTGCTTGCGTATACAGCTTGGATTCTCCTTTTACCTAATCTTTCTATTTGGCTTTACCTACAGCCATTGTGACCTTTTCCTAGCCAAATAATCCCCTTGGGCCCAAGTGACTTGCTTCCTGTGTTGTCATTGTTAACATTCACACTAGATAATTTGCTGTAGTTTAATCTCCCTTAGCCTGCTACCACTGTGGTAGTAGGTTTTTGGTGGTATCATATAGTGTGTTTTGATTAATTTAAGTATTTAATTTTCATCTTACTTCCTTGGATCTGTTTGGCTTCTCATGACCTGAAATTCCTGTTAAAAAAAAATTAATGTTACTGTCTCTTATAGAGGAAACTAATGAATATGTTTGTGAAAAAAAAAAACTCAAGTACATTTTCTGGGAAGAGAAACATATTCATCCACAGATCATCCATTAACCCCCAAATCTGCACTAGTTTCTCAGTTTAGTCTTAAAAGGAACCAGAAAAGATAAATCCATTGAACTGGTCATGGTGGCACATGCCTGTAATCCTAGCACTTCGAGGTTGAGCCAAGAGGATCACTGTGAGTTTGAGGCCAGCTTGGGCTACATAGTACATTCAAGGCCAGCCTGAACTACATATTGAAACCCTGACTCAAAAACAAAACAAAACAAAAACAAAACAAAACAAAAACATGAGTCCGATGGTTTTAAAAAAATAATAAAGCAATTCAGAGACAATACGCACTGGAGTTTGGGAAGCAGGAGACTTGTTTAAGTAACATACACACCCTTCAACTAAATAATTAAACAGCTTCAAAGATGGATTTGAGGTAGAGATCAAGAAAAAGGCAGAAGGATACGAAAGATGGTGCCATCCTGCTGTTGGCAATTCTAGAGGCATCTCATATGGTTAATTTTACTCCTCTCTGTGTAATAATAAACCAATATGTTCTCAAGTGTCACTTTCTCACCCCCCAAGAGACTTGCCCAACTCAGCATTGTCTGAGAAAGCGGTGTTCAAAGGAGCTAGTGAGAACACCCACGGGCAGAGGCCAGTAAGTCCAAGACCTCCTGGAGTGTAAGAATAGGATCTTGATGACTGTTTTGATATCAGGAAAGCTGCCAAGCAACAGCAGTGAGTGAGAAACCCCATTAAGAGGAAATGAATTTCCATGTTGTTTGGAGGGACATCAGTTACATAAGTGAACAATTTCTGATCATGAGGGCAGTTAAACATTGTGTGGGATTGTGGAATGCCCTTCTTTGGAAATTCCTATTAGTGTGGGCTGGCTTTAGCACTTTTCTATCAAAAGAAAAAGATTCATTGAATGGTATAATTGGCACAGAGCTCAAACTTTGAAGTCAGGCAGACCTGAATTTAGATTTTGCTTTGGCACAGTGTGAAAGCCACTTCAGTTCTCTTTATACCTTAGATTTCTCATCTGAAAAATGGGTTTGATACCTGCCTGTCAGTATGACTGTGGCATACAGTAAGTTCTAAAAATGGTTAACTGTTATTATCTAAGCGTACTGGTTACCCAAACAGTCATGTTACTCACACGAAAATGTGTGTATGATGAATGTCAGAGGGGCAGATGATGAAGTTTTCTACCATAGAGCTGAATCCACATTTAGTAGAACGATTGTTCCCAGATCAAATCCGTCACCTGGTTGTGTCTGAGAGGTTCCTTAAACTGAGATCAGAAGCTTAACCCTTAAAAGAAGAATGTTTGGAGGTTCTATAACTCTCATTACAGAAAAAGAATTTACAGGATGTTTCAGTAAGAGGCGTGGAAAGGCTTTTTTAGGCAGAGATTTTAGGGTGCACTCAAGCTGAGTGTGGGCACTAGAGTGGAGTGTGGACACTCAGAGAAATGAGACGTACTAATTTGGAAATGGGAATCTTTATGTATTTTTAGTGGTGGAAATCTGTAGTCTTGGCTTGTGGGGTAGGGGAGGATGGCCTACCCACAGTAAACTAATGATCCATTTATAAGGCAAATTCTAATTTACAGATGAAAATGTATTCAGAGGTGAAAGAGGACCATTTGCAGGTAAAATGGGAATGACAGAGCCCTTTTGCAAGTGAAAAGGAATTGTCTAACCTTTTGAGTGCTAGGAGATTAACAAAAACAAACAAACAAACAAACAAACAAACAAACCTGGGCTTGTGTCCTGAAGCTAGTTTTCATTTTTAAAACAATTATTTTCCTTGTTTCTTTTTTGTCTAGTTTTTATTTCTTCTATCCTACCTCAAAAACTTCTCAAGATACACCCCTTCCTCGGCCCCCAGATCTAAATACACTGAAGACCTCAGATAGGCTTCTACTCATGAGATTCTATGAACAGAAGCCAGAGGACAAACAGATGAGAAATTGCTAAGAGACAGTGATGGCTCTTTTACCTTCATCCAGATCTGTAAGAATCTGGGAGTAAGAGAGAATTGGGACTCTCCAGGTCTAACTTTTAGAGAAAAGCTCAGTTCAAAGGAACTTCAGATTAGGATTAACTTTCTAAATTTAACAATTGGGGAAATTTCAACCATCATTTTTTTAAATTCATAGCCTCCAAGAGCACCACTGTTAAGCTAATTTTGCATAGCCCACTTCTTGCCAGCATCAACAAGTCCTTGGTTCATTCTGTTCTTTGTGCTCTGAACTGGATAATTTACTCTTTTTCAAGCCCTCTTGTGTGCTCCCTTTTTTACTCCCCACTGTTTTGTGACTCTGTATATACTGTTCCCTATAACTGAAAAATTCTCCCCTGACAATGAGGTAGGAGATTAGGGTATGGCAGGCTGGCTAGGAAAGTGGGTGCAACTTGTTAATTGAAAACCTCCCGGATACATGCATAGAACAGTTCCCATGTGGAGTTTTCATGAGAAGTAGGGAAGATTTTTGATACTATGGCCTTGTAAGGTTTGAATTGACCTGACTTTCCCAGTTCCCAACCTACCTGCCAGTACAACCACTACCCTCAGCAGAGAACTCATCAGCCAGCACAGGATATTGTGAAGGAGATAAGATAGGACAAGGAATTTTGCAGGTCTTGGAGTTACATGAGGATATCTGGAGCCACCCAAAAATTTACAGCAGATGCTTCAAGGACTTTCTCACTGAGGTGCAAGACTGCCAGAGAACTTTGACCACAGATGTCTATTGAAATCTTCCCTCCTAATGTCCCCTGCCTTCTTTCTACCCCTGTAAAAGGGACACATTTCCCTTTGTTTGCAGCGGACAGCCTTATTGCTCTCTGCCTGCCTGCACCCAGGCACAATAAATTTCACATTATGTTTCCTTTATATAAGCCTGGTGGTCTCTGTTGGTAGTCCCCTACCCCTGTATGTTACAGGTCTAGACTTGACACCAGCCTGAAGAGTAGGAAAGTCACCACTGAAGTCTGGGCTATTGTGTTCTTTTACAGTAGTTCATTGTCATGTTGCAGAGTGTACTTCTTTTTACTAGTTTTTCTTGGCCCAAACTAGTTCTGCAGAGCATGTTTCTTTTTTTACCTTTAAGAAATGTAAAACTTTGCTACTGTCTGCACTTGTCTTGACCAATTGTTTTTTCAGGACAGAGAGAACCTAGAAAACACCTGTAAAAGGAGACTCCAGCATCACAAAACCTGCATATTTGGCAGGATCAGCCAGGAGATAAGGCCTTTTTGATCTCTAAAATCTATGACCAAGAAGGTTTGTTGTTATTATTGTTGTTGTTTCCTCCTCTCTCCCTAGTTTGGGGAACTCAGGAATCTTTTTCATGGTGCCAGGAACAGTTTCCTAGTACATTCCATTATGTGGGAAGAAGGAAGGGAAGCACATAGCCTCTGTGTTTTTCCCAGCTGGTAAGGGGCCCATAGGTCCAGTTCAAGTTTATCTCCTCTTTTCTGTTGTTGGTCACTCACTGTGGACACAAATTGGTATAGAGCAGCCAGTCACAGAACACATTGTTCAGGTTCTATAAGTGTGACCTGGAGTTTAGCATGCTTTTTTTCTCCTCCTATTTTTGTTCTGTATGATACTTTGCTCCACTTTCTCACTCTTTTAGAAAAATTAGCTATTTGAAAATTGGTCTATTGCTTAAATTGCTGACCTCTTTTTGTGCTCAAAGTCTTATCTGCACTTTTCCCCTAGATGGCATTTTAGCTCTGGGTATCATTAGTGAGCTGCTTTCATCCCAGTCTACCTTTCAGCTATGACTGGGAGCCATTTTGTTGTTGTTGTTTTGTTTTGCTTTGGTACTGGGGTTCAAATGAAGCCATTTTGGTTCATCACGTAAGTTAGTCACATGGGTCAGCTCTTTTGGTTCATCCTGTGGGTCAGCCACAGGAATTCGGCCATGTTTGTCATTTGTTGTTGGTAATTTTATTTGGTCGAGTTGGTCACATGATTCCATCATGCTCATTTGCCATTTTCATGGTTTTTTTTTTCTTTTCTTCAATTGGCCTCATTGTCACCAGGAAATCTCACCCATAAGATAAGAGCTAAGCCTTCAATCTTAAGTAACATATGTGCCTCCACTACTCTTCTCTTTTAAATCAGGTTGAATTTCTTCCTTGTTTTTTCTAGCAGAAATTTGGGTAAATTAAAAACATATCCCTGATGACTTGAGTAGGAGTAAGCTCAACTCAAGTGGCTATGCATATGCATCACTAGAGTCATCCTTGTTTTTGAACTCTTAAAAGTTCTTTTTTAAAAGAAGTTTGTACCTCTACTGCCTTAAACAAAGTACCACGGTTTTTTATTATTGGGATAAATGTGAGAGATACTGATTCTCAAATGGCACCATCAGGCTAAGGTGGTCCTGAGGTGTGGAGCTCCACCCTGGTATAAAGCGAGTTTCTAATGGAGCTGCTAGAGGGCTCTGCCCTTTTCCCTAAGGAGTTAGTGGGTGAATCTACCATGGGAAACACCCTGCAGATCCCAGCAACCTCCACATTAGGTTGTATCTTTAAAAACTGGGAACAGTTTGACCCTGAAGGAATCATAGTGGGCCACAAGGTATGGAGAGTTCTAAGAAAAATAAATAAGAAGGAACTAAGAAGGCATCAGTGTCACCTAGTTTGTCAGAGATATCTGATAGTACAATTGAGTTTCACAGAGGATGGTTCAGGGACTGAATTGATCTACGTTCTTCTATGAGGGACATCTTCTGAAGGACCCCAGACCTAGTCTTTTCTTTCTCTCCATAGACCCCATGCACGTAGCTAGTTAGAGCCCTGGGGTTTCCAACCTTGCTTTTAATAACTTATCTTCTATTGCAATACTGTCTGAGTCCAGTATGAACTAAAAAATGGTGAGAGATGAGTCCAGAATGTCAGTCTAAATTATAATACTCTTCTTTAGTTAGATCTTTTTTGCTAAAGGCAAGGAAAGTAGTGTGAAATCCCTTATGTTCAGGCTTTTACGACTATCTCTGGAAAGGCCCAAGAACCATGGTGCTTAAAGAGGTCACCAAGGAAGAGGAAATTGATGATCCTGTCCTTGATACCCACCTGTCTCTCATGGGGATATTGACATTTCTAATCTGTTTCCATCAGAGTCTAGCATCCCAGAGAGACCTAGAATTTTTGAATGACTCAATTGCTGGACACAACCTTTCCTGTATTCAACAAGTGGGATCTAGAAGAGGAAGAAAGGAGAAGGGTTGAGAAAATAAAGATAGACCAAAATTATGGGTGTCACATTTGCCAATGATTTAAGCACATTCAAGCAATCCAAGGGAAAACCCAAGGCCAATCAAGGACTGCAAAAACAAACAAACAAACTAACAAACAAAAAACCCTGGACACTGGGCAGGCAATTGTATTGTCACTGGTCTGGCCCTGCTCTGTGTGTCAGGCAGCTGATGTGCCTGACACATGGCACTGGAAGACTGACCATCTCCACACTCAGAGAGAGGCTAGGCCAGCCAAAACCCTCACCTCCTGCCCTGATGAAGATGAATGAAGAGGCCTAGGGCAACCTGCAGTGGCTCTGTCCACAGATATCGACATCTCCTGCAAGAAACTCTGGGTGACCTTGGATGTCATAGGTAAGCAATTTCAATTCATTTGGCTTCTGTTTTAATGTTCTTCTCTGGAAAACTCTCCTAGCTACCTACAACTATTGGGGTAAAGGGGAGCCCTAGTTGGAACTTCCTCACTCCTGCTTTGACATGTCAATTAGAAGGTCAAATGTTTAACCACAAGTTTTTAGTTGTCCTACAGTGACTTACTCTCTTACTAGTAAGAGATTTACTAGCAAAATTGGGGCAATTCTTAAGTCCAAGCAAAGACCAAAGCAAATTTTACTCAGTAAGACTATACCAGGCCATGCTTCTTAGACAACACTGACTTGCACTATTTATTTATTTATTTAGTCTTTTTGAAGACAGGGTCTCACTATTTAGTTCAGGCTGGACTTGAGCACACTTTGTAGCTCAGGCTGGTCTCAAATTCACAACGATCCTCCTGCCTCAGCCTCCTAAGTGCTGGGATTACAGGCATGTGCCACCATACCTGGCTTTTTTATGGTTTTTTGAGACAAGTTCTTACTACGTAGTTCAGGCTGGCCTTGAAGTCATTATGTAACTCAGGTTGGTCTCTAACTCATGGCAATCCCCCTGCCTCCAGCCTCTGGGTTGCTGGAATTACAGTCGTGTGCCACCACACTTAGCAAGATTTGCATTACTCCTAATCCTGTCCCTTTGATGCCTACACACTCAGAAGTTGGGCACTCTTGAGACCAGGTGATTTTCCAGGCCTGCGCAAGCAGGCAAGACATCAGTGACTTGCCACTCCAAGACTCTGAGGCTGTGGTTCTTTGATGGAAGTAGCTTTGTCCAAGAAAAACACTGAAAGGTAGGTTATACAGTTGTCAGTTTACAACATGCTATTGAGGCCAAACCTCTTTCTCCAAGGAACTTGTGCTCAAAAAATAGCTCAAAGCCCTTACTTGGGCATCGACATGCCCATGCAGCAATTTGGAAAGGGGCTTGCTAACTAATAAAATAAAGCACAATCAGGAAATCCTAAAACCCCTAAAGGCAGTCTACTTTTTCAAGCAGATCGCTGTCATATATTTCAAGGGACCCCAAAGAGACATGTCTTATGTCTTCTTGGGAAGTCAGGAAGTTGGTAGAGAGGTAAGAATGGCAATCTTACAGCCTCTCAAGACCCTAGCCTTATTCTCAGTTCCCGAAGAACCATTAAACTGGCCCTTCCTCAAGGGATGAAGTAGAAAGCTGTAAGAACTCTACTTGGGAAGTGGTCACTAAAATTTTCACAGGACTAAGACTCTACTCCTATGAACCTCCAGAAGACATGAGGCTCTTCTCAAAAGCAGGACTGCAGTATTGCTCCAGGTGCACATAAGTAGAGTCATAAGTGATCCCTAGTTCACCACAGTTTAAATGGACACCTGTATTGAGATGCTCGTTTTTATTTAGATACATAATATAGGTAATCTTGCTGAGGCTATAACTCTCAAACTCTCAATAATTTCTCCCAGCATTTTGGAGGCTGAGGCAGGATTTCCATGAGGATTGCCAGTCTGGGATACACAGTGAGTTCAAGGCCAGCCTGCACTACATAGTGAGACTGCCACAATTTATCTAACGTCCCTCTTTGTCACATTTTCTCCTCCACAGGAAGCATGGGAACCTGACCTGCTTTTTCTCATGTTTGGGCTCTATGTCTCCTCTCCCATTGAAAGGGCAGCTCAATGGTCCTTCACACTAACTCTTTGCTCATTGTCTTCTGATAGATTTTGTTTTGTTTTTGCTTTGCAGTTTTTTTTTTCTTTAACCTAGCTAGTGAGCCACAATACCCCAAGGTAGTTGTAAAGCACATGATCCGCAGAAGGTAGGGCCTATAACCCCTTTCAGCAGGAAGTAGCTGTATGAAGATGGAGACCTCCACTGCCTCAACATTCCATAAAGAATTATGGGGATATGTGTATTTCTGGGAAACAAGGCAGGAGATTAGGGTGTTGCAGGCTAGCTAGGAAAGTGGATGTCACCTGTTAACTGCAAAGTTTCAGAACACATGCACAGAACAGTTCCCACAGCCTTACATATGGACTTTTCTTGAGAATTTGCAGGTTTTTGATAGGATGGCTTAGACCTGACACCAACCTGGAGTGGGAAATACAAAACGAAAGTCACCAATGAGCTTTGGGCTACTGTGTTCTTTCACAGTGGTCCACTGTAATACTGCAGAGTGTACTTCTTTTACTACTTTTTTCTTGGCGCAAACTCACTCTGCAGAGGATTTTTTTCTGCCTTTAATAAATGTAAAGTCTTGCTACTGCTTGCACTTGTCTTGATCAATTCTTTGTTCAGTACAGAAAGAACCTAGAAACCACCTCTAGAAGGAGACTCCAGCACCCCAAAACCCTGTAACAACACCACTAATTTTCCATTTCTTTAAGATTTCTGGGAATTCTCTGGAAGACCAGATCTTTTGGGACCACTTTACTCAGCTGCTGGCTAAAGTTATCTTGCCTGTCCTGAGAATGAGATTTAAGGAATATGTTTGGCAGATAAAAAGCATCAAAAACGTTTGTACTCTTTTATCTAAAAATGGATTGGTAATTTCTGGTGAAAAAGATATCAAAACTTTGGGTTTCGGGACTGAGGCAAGTAATAAAACAAATTTAATCTGCAAATTTTATTTTCAATTAGAAAATGGGACTAGGGGTAGAACTCAGTGATAGGGCATGTGTTCAGCATGTGTAAGGCCTTAGATTCAATCACCAGCATTAAAAAAATACAGGAAAGGAATATTATTTATGTCTAACAATGATTAAAGCTTACATATGTCCAAAACTATCTAAATCAGTTCCTTCATTGTCTAGCTTATTATCCAAATTATGTGCCCTGACCATTTTTTTTTTGAGACAAGGTCTTGTTACATAGTTTAGGCTGGACTTGAATTTACTTTGTAGCCTAGGCAGGCCTCAAACTTGTGGTGATCCTACCTCAGACTCCTAAGTGCTAGGATTAGAGGTGTGTGCCACCACATCCAGCAAAAATATATGGTTTTTGAACAAGCCAACTAGCCAGCCTTTCTAGTAAGCTGCATAAGCCACGTTGGGCCCAGGAATAGAAAAGTCAGATAGTGCCTCCCAAGAATTGACCATGCTGGGACTGGGAGGAGCCGACCAAGAAGCCAACTAGCCAGCCTTTCTGGTAAGTCACACAAGCCATGCGGGGCTCAGGAAGAGAAAAGTCAGATAGTGCCTCCTGTGAGCCCACTGGCATGTGGGCTGAGAAGCACCAACTCCTCCCCCACCCCCATAAGCAACCAGCTGATTTGGAGGACAGGCTGAGTTGATAGCAACTGAGGTACAAAAAGCAACTGAATTCTTATATTGTTTGGTTGACTTTGCAGGCCTGGGGCCAGCAGTCTGAGCATCTATAGGGAGGATAACAGTAAGCAATATAGCAAATATGGGGGGATCTTTCTGTCTTGTTTTTAAAATCCAATATTGTTCTCACTGTTTTGTTTTATTCTGATTGTTATGCTTTATTCAATATTCTGTTTTGATTGGTTTTACTCTGTTTTGTTTTGGTTTGATTTTGCTATATCTGATGAAATGGATAACTATTGTGAAGATAACAAGATATACTATGGTAGTCATTGTTGTTTTCCTATTATTCTGCTTTGAAGCTCTGTACCAATTTCACTGCTTTGTTTTGATTGGAATTATTGTTTTGTTGGGTTTTATTATCTTTAAAATAAAGAAAGAGAATGTATGGTTTTTGAATGACGTCTCTGCCTAATATAAATCATGAGTTAGGGCTGTCCTTGGCATGAAGTATAATTCTGCATGCTTCCTCATCTGACTCAGTGGGTGAACATCATAAGTCAATCTTGTAATTTCTTACATATTTGTATATCTTGTGTTGTATCTATTTCTCTAGTAAAACACTAATATAGATTTTGGTACCAGGAATGGGGTATACCATATGATCAACTGTCAGAGGAAGAGAAGGCTAGGGCCTAGTTTCTGGATGGCTTTGCACATTATGCAGGCACCACCTGCAAGTGGAAAGCTGCAGCATTACAACCCTTTCTGGGATATCCCTAAAGGTCAGTGGTAAAGGAAAATTATTTCAGTGGGCAGAACTTCAGGCAGTGCACTTGGTAATACATGTTGCCTGGAAGAAGAAATGGCCAGATGTGCAACTGTATACTGATTCATGAGTCATAGCCAATGGTCTTGCCAGATGGTCAGGAACTTGGAAGGAACATAATTGGAAAATTGGTGACAAAGATATTGGGGGAAGAGGTATGTGAATAGACTTCTCCATATGGGAAAAGGTTGTAAAAATATTTGTTTTCCATGTAAACACTCACCAAAAGGTAACATCAGCAGGAGAGGACTTTAATAATCAAGTAGATAAGGTGGCCAATTCCATGGATAGTAGCCAACCTCCTTCACTCATCCCTGTCATTGCCCAATGGGTACATGAACAGAGTGGCCATGGTGGCACAGATGGAGGTTATGCATGGGCCCAGCAACATGGACTCCCACTCACCACGGCTGATCTGGCTACAGTCACTGCTGAATGCCCAATATGCCAGCAGCAGAGACCAACACTGAGTCTCCAATATGGCACCATTCCCTGAGGTCATCAACCTGCGACCTGGTGGCAGGTTGATTATATTGAACTACTTCCACCATGGAAAAGGCTGCACTTTGTCCTCATTGACATAGACATGTATTCTGGATATGGATTTGCCTTCACTGCACGTAACACTTCTGCCAAAACTACCATCTGTGGACTCACATAATGCCATATCCACTATCATGAAATTCTGTATGGCATTGCTTCTGACCAAGAAACACATTTTACAGCCAAAGAAGAGAGGAAATGGGCTCATGCTCATGGAATTCACTGGTTTTACCATGTTCCTCGTCATCCAGAAGCAGCTGGATTGACAGAAAAGTTGAATGGTCTTTTGAAGACATAGTTACAGCACCAGCTAGGTGGCAATAGCTTATAGGGCTGTGGTAAGGTACTTCAAAAGGCAGTATATGCTTTGAATTAGCATCCACTATATGGTACCATGTCTCCCATAGCCAAGATTCATGGGTCCAGGAATCAAGGAGTGGAAGTAGGAATGGTACCACTCACCATTAGCCTTAGTGATCCAATAGCAAAATTTTTACTTCCTGTCCGGACAACCTTATGTTCTACTGGCTTAGTGGTCTTATTTCCAGAGGGAAGAAGGCTTGTACCAGGAAGCACAACAATGGTACCACTGAACTAGAAGCTAAGACTTCCCCCTGGTCATTTTGGTCTCCTCATGCTTCTGAGGAAACAAGCTAAAAAGGGAGTCACAGTGTTGTGAGGGGTTATTGATGCAGACTACCAAGGGGAAATTGAACTACTACTCCATAATGGAGGAAAGGAAGAATATACATGGAGTACAGGAGATTTCTTAGGGTTCCTTTAAGTACTAACATACCCTGTTATTAAAGTCAATGGGAAACTGCAATGACCTAATACAAGTAGAATGACAAGAGGTCAAGAGCCTTTGGGAATGAAGGTTTGGGTCACTCCACCAGGGAAAGAAACAAGATTTGCTGAGGTGCTTTCTGAAGGCCAAGGGAATACAGAATGGGTAGTGGAAGAAGGTAGTTCTAAATACCAGCTATGACCCTGTGATCAGCTACAGAAAAGAGGATTATAATTACACTATTTCTCCCCTAATATGGTTCTAATATACTGTTGATAGACTTAATACTGGTTCTTAAGGACTGTTAAACTGGTGTTATAAGCCAGGCATGGTGGTGCATGCCTGTAATCCCAGCACTCGGGAGGCTGAGGCAGGAAGATTGTAGCAAGTTCAAGACCAGCCTGGATTACAAAGTGAGCTCAAGGCCAGCCTGAACTGCACAGTGAGACCCTGTCTCAAAAAGACCAAAATAAATAAATAAATAAACCTGTGTTATAATATTGAAGTTATGAAATGATAAGAGTAATTATCAACCAAAGAAAACTTATGTTTTATTCTGGTGAGGGAATTAGTGCATTTCTGTTTGTACATAGAATAGTTATAACATGTTAGGTGCGATTATATGCATGACTTTGTATCTGGAGGCTGATTTAAAGAAATGTGTCTGGTTGCCAAGTTGACAAGGGGTGAATTGTAGCAGTGGATTATGTCAATTTGAGAAGTTTAGAAACTTAACTAAATCAGCTTAGCAATTCTACATCCTAGGGTGTAGAAGACCCACCCTAGGGTGGCTAATCACCTGGATGGTATAAAAGGAAAAGAGGAAGTGTTATACGCTGCTAAGTTAGATAGAATATTATAGGCAGTCAGACAGGACTAGGTCCTTGAAGCAGCCAGTGCAGAATACCAGACACCTTGCAATTATGGGGGAAAACAAACACCTCCCACTAAGGGACAGATCTCAAAACAAAAGACAAAACAAATGCAGCCACACCCTAAGGATAAACATCAGGGATTGATATTCTAAATAGGTATGCATCACCTTGAGGAGGCCAGAAGGAGCCACTAACTCACCTCCCTATGGGTAAAGGTCCTGTTCTGTATTCATGCCCACTTGCTACGTGACTTGCTTCCCCATTTGCTCTTGATTTAATCAATTTTACCTGAGCAATTACACTTGTAATCTTATTGGTTGACCATAGTTCTGTTCCACCTCATGCCCACCTGCCTTGTGAGTTCCCATTTTTCCCCACTTGGACCCACCTCACCTTGTGGTTTTGCTCTATAAAAATTCTTAGAAAAGGCAGAGTCCTTGGCAATCCACTCAGGACCCCTTCTGTCTCTCTCAGACAGAAGCTTTCTTTCTTTCAATAAATATAGTCTGCTCTTAACTTCTGCTGTTCCTAAAATTCATTCTTCAATTTTAAGGAACACAAACTCGTACCGGACATCTAGCAGGTTAGGAGTTTCTTCCCTCTATATCAGAAAGTTGGATGGGGTTCTGTTATTTGGAGACCTCCAGTTTTGGCCTTCAGCTTAGATGTTGTCTTCTGATTCCCAGTGCAGACTCTTAGGCTTCTGCCCTGGATCCTTCAGCCTTCCACTGTAGACTCTTTGGCCTTTATCACAGACCCACTGGCTTCCTGGTGCAGAGTTACATGGTATACTGCAGTGAACTCCAGACCTTGGATTGAATCCTTCGGCCTCCAGAGTGCAGATATCCTCTGCACACTTCCTCATTCAACTCTATGGGTGATGCTCATAAGCCAATCTTGTAATTTCTTATGCATTTGTCTATCTTGTGTTATATGTTTCTCTAGTAAAACCTTGACTAATACAATAAGCTAGCCTTTAAAAAATACAAATATATATATATATATATATATATATATATATATATATATAAACCTACTGTTATAGGCAGCCGAGTTAGATAGACATATTATAGGCAGTCAGACAGGCCTAGGCCCTCAAGGGAGCCAGCACAGAGGATCAGATATCTTGGGACCTTGGAGGAGACACACACCTCTGCTGTGGGCCAGATCTCAAGATAAAAGACAAAAGAAATACAACCACACCCTAAGTATAAACATCGGGCATTGATATTCTAAATAGGTATGGATCACCTTGAGGAAGCCAGGAGTCACCATCCTAACCCCTTACAGGAAGAGTTACTGCTCTTTAACCATGTCTGCTTTGTCCCCAATTTAGTCAATTTTACCTAAGCAATTAATCTTATTGGTTGACTATAGTTCTATTCCACCTCATGCCCACCTGCCTTGTGAGTTTCCATGTTTTCCCCATCTTGGATCTGAAAGGTTCTTGCCCTAGTATAAATCACTGTACAATTATGGCGATGGTCTAATATGGCAGAAGGCCAAAGCAGGAATGTTTACCCTCCTTCCACCCCTTTGGCCCAAATTGTTACTTCTTTCCCATTTGCATGTGAACAAAATTCCAATCAGTTCCTCACACATCATCAATGCCCACCCCACGTGCCACTTCTGATCATATAACCCTCTGCCTGTCTGTATCTGGTCAGAGGAGAAAGCCAATCCCCATGGGCTGTGGGTTCCTCTCCTCTCTGTGACCTCAAATAAAAAGGCCACTTTCACCTTCTTTTTTCCTTCTGCTTCTCTATTGCACAAGAAAACTCTAACATTTGGTGCTGAAACATGGGAATTTGGCAAAGTGCATTAGCTCGTGGGGGTTCAACCCCAGTTTTGAGCTTCCTCTGCCTATAAGCTACTTTTCCTTCTTCCAGGATCTACTTATTTGCTGCTGCTAGCCTGCACCCAACACCAACACATCTCATTTGTCACAGGTGAGCTACCATTCTGTTTGGGGTTACCTGTCCCAATTTTTCAGTCAATAACAACTCTCACACTCTTTGGACAACTGAGGTAGAGATGTTCTCAGTCTTAAAAATTTGTAAGCTTATGTCAGATAGCCCATCCCTTGCCATCCCTGGGCAGGGATAGTGACTCTCACATTCCTTGGGCAGAGAGCCCAAGGCAGAGCCATTAACTTCTTGTTCTTGGGACCCCACCCCATGTTCTCAGTGACAACCAATGGGAACAGGTGTTGGGACCTTCCTTGTCACACTTTTAAGACAGGTGATGACCTCTTTTGGTAAGTGTGACCCAGGACAGCTCTCATGTCCTTGGGCAGGCCTGAAAACGCTCTCACATCCCGAGGCACAGTTGTTCTCTCAGCTCAACTCTAATTTGGTTACTATGGGGAATGCTATTTTCTGTCCTCTAAAAAACACACCTCTGGGGTGCCTCATTTGTAACTTTGGTGCTCTTGGCCTTAAGAAGGCTATAAAAACTAAAAAACTGATCTTTTACTGCCAGGTGGCTTGGCCAACCTACCAGCTTAACAGCAGCCCATGGCCTAAGGCGGGGGGACATTGTACCTCTCTATCCTTCAAGATTTATATAACTTTTACCACAATGTTGGCAAGTTGGCATAAATCCCTTATATTTAAGCCTTTCTCACTTTGAGGACGTGTTCTTCTCTCATTCACTTATGTACGGTGGCCCAGGTACTTCTGGCTCACTCTACCAAAATCTCTCTCTTCCTCCCTACCAGACCCCTTAGAC
>RJWM01025244.1:0-29602 GCA_004363535.1 Dasyprocta punctata | reverse complement strand
AAAAAAAAAAGAAGGAAGGGAAATAAGGAAAAGAAGTTTTCAAAAAATTAAATCCCAAATAATCTTAATGTGAATGTACTTTATATGTATCACTGACCTATAATAAGCCTGGAATGGAATTTTCAAGGAAAATGGAAGATAATTCAAATCATTCCTGTTCTCTGATTTAATGGTTTACAGAATGTGGTACTTAGACGAATGCTTCTTGATCCTGGAAACAGATAAAATACATACAGCTCAGTCAGCAGGGAAATGCTACGAAGTTAGGGTGGCCATCAAGTTAGTGGGTGTCTCTTTGAGAACACAGCTGTGTTGGAAAAACATAAGACACAATCTGTAAACAGTCCTGATTCCCAAACAACCAAATCCACTTGGCGCTATTTTTCTTACCCATTCTTTTTATTAGTATGTTTGAAGAACATAATCACATTCCTCGTGGGGAGCTGGTACATGTACATAACGCATCTTAATTCTTGTTTATCCCCTTCCCTCTCTTCTCCCCCTCCATCTTGTTTCCCTTCCCTCTTACAAAAGATCTATCTCCCTATTTGCTCTGATCTATTTTTTATTTTGCTCTTTATTTAGACTTCAGATTTCTCATATAAAAGAAACTGTGAGATTTAAGCTTATGTGTCTGATACATTGTACTTAATATTATGGTCTTAGTGTGCATTGATTTTCCCACAAATGACTCAAATTTATCCCTCTTTATGGCAGGATAGTACTCTATTGTGTATAAATACCACATTTTCTTCACCCAGTCATCTGCAGATGGACATATAAGCTTCTTCTAGGGTGCTGATTTTCAGAGCTGTCTCTTTGGAAGGCTGGACACTTACTCCCACAGTGCAGCTTTGGAATATTTTTGGAACTGCTAGTTCATAGACCTTACCCCAAAAGTTGTCTTATTACTTTGCTTATGCTCATAAAGTTTTAAAAAATAAAAAATAGCATTACCTATAATGATATTTTTTCTACCAGATCTGAGTGAGTTAGAGGAAAATCTCCTGAGGAAAATCACAAGCATTCATTCCCTGCCCTGAGCTGTCCAGTTGTGTTTGAGACAGGGATGGGTCCCTGGGTGAAACCTGGGCCCACTCCTAAAGGAACAGCATTGCTTGCTTGGGTGAGAATGCTTTCCAAGCTTCTGCCTCAGGACTTTGACTGATAGTTGAATGAGATGGGGTCCACACAGCACATTTCCTGATTTCTGCAATCTGACCTGGTAAAGAGACTCATGGCCTTGGATCTGGGGAAGACACCTTGGCATAGCACCTTGCCTCAGCTAAGACACACTTGGCCCCTGTCCTGGGGTCACTGAGAGTCAAAGTCCCAAGGTCACATGGAGCCAGTGACTTAAGCAGGCTCCATCAGCTGATCTAGATTTAACCCGGAAGGACTCAGATCCCAGGGGCCGGAGAGCAGCAGCCAAGAAGGGAAGCAGGAGGGAGTGTGCAGGAGACTAAGGCCATCCAGGCAGGACATCTGCCTCAGGACCCTGCCAAGGAGCAGAAGTTCAGCACTCCAGCACCATTCCATTGACGGTGTTTCAGGAAGACAGTGGGGCCTCGGAAAGAGCCAGTTTGATCTGACCCTAATCAGAATAACCAAAATTTACATACCGAGGATAATTCCCATTTCCATACATCAACACCAACATGGCTTAGTTTTTCAATGTAGAAAGCATTCAGTTTCCTTTCGTAAAGTTGTCTGTCTCCAAAATGATTTCCTTCTTCCTATGGCCTCCAAATGGCTCAGGATTCAGGAAAAACACTTCCCATACTTAGCAGTATCTTCCATTATGATTCAGGTATATGTATATTTGAGATCCTAGATTTATTTTAAAATTAAGAAAAGAGTCGTCTCCAGTGACAGGGCAAGCAGGACAAGAAAACAACAAGTGACTGACTGGTCGCACTCCAGGAGTGGCTGCCACCATGGTAACTCACAGCTCACCCAAGTTTCTTACCTTCTGATGCACACATGAATGTGGTACCCAACAGGTAAGCTTTCCTTCAAAGAGGAAAGCTGTTATTTACTGAGAATCCTCACTCACCAAACACTTTGTCTCCACCCCACCTCTGTCTCGCCCAGGCACGTGTTGTCTTGTTACACAGACAAGGAAACTGAGGCTCTGATGGAAGGGCCACGCAGAAAAGAAAGGTTCATGATTGATCAGGGCTCCGCTCCGGCTGGCCCATAGCTGCCATGTGTACCACGCATACTGCGTATGTTCACGTTGAGCGAAGCACGTATGGGGAAGACGTACGTGTCTCTTTGTTAATTGTCAGTACTATGCTACTCTTTGCTGGCTTCTGCTTTTTCACTCCTCCTGCTGGATATTTTAAAGAAGCAAATAGCTCTTCCAGCACATGCCTTAAACTGAACGGATCTGTGAACCAAACCTGAGTTTTCAAGACAAAGAAGGGTAAATAGTAATGAATAAAAACCACTGCACCATATATCTGCTGCTTTAACTTTTTATTCTTGCATACTGTCTTACACTTACACAATTGTAATTATATGTATTTATAATTTTATCAACTTCTCTTTCAAAAATGTTATAGATATGCTCCATTTTAGCATTTCCATAATTTGTAAATGTTGGAGATCACATTATATAAATTCGACCTACTGACATATATATTACATTCCACTTTTCCACCTTTATATGATATGCTATAATAAACACAATGAGCACCTTCACATAGTATTTGTTTTCAGTTTTTTAAGATAAATTCGCAAAGGGGAATATTACTCAAATAGTATGGAAATCTACCTGACGAATATCACTAGTTACTTTCCTAAAATGACACAAGTCATTTACCATGCCCCCGAAGCAACTCCGATGCAGTGCCAGCTTTCACTCAACCTTGCCAACCCACGTGGGTAAACCTTCCCAAGGATGCTGACATACTTGATTATAAACTACTCAAAAGGTCACATAATGGACCGGGGATATAGCTCAGCCGCACAGCGACTACCTAGCAAGTGTAAGGTTGCAAGTTCGATCCCCGGTAGCAAAAGAAGAGAAAATGCCACATACTTTGTGGTGATCAAAGTAGAAAACAGCAAAGCCTCAAAAGAAATATAAAAGTGAATTTTGTATGATTCTTGTAATCACATCTGAAAGCTTAAAAAGACAAGGGGGAGCCACTCAAAGCTCCCTCCCCCTTGATTTATAAGCAAATAAGTGAAAAATTTGAGACTCATTTCTCTGACCTCTCAAATGAGGAAACAGATGGACGAATCAACTGAGAGCAGGGGCAGCCCCTTCTCCTCTTCAGACCAAAGCCCTGGAGTGAGTCCCCCACAGCTGCTCACCACCTCTTCAGGCTTCTGAGCAGCAAGTCTGGAGACCCGAGGGGCTGCAGGCGATGCACAAGCTGCACAGAGACACGGATCTTGGACCCCTGTCCACTTGGACCTTACGCTCCTCCTCCCCCCACCACCCTCCAGCTCTCTGCTTTTAATTAGGGCTTTTGAGCTCACTAGTACTGACCTGAGTCATCTAAGACTGACTTTCAAGTCGTATCTCTTAAGGAAAACAACTCTTGGTTTCCAGCCTGTATCTATCATTACCCCCTCATGCATCTCAGGGAAATTAGCAACCTGATTCTTTCCCTGGCTGTCATTTAAAATAAAAAGCTTTCTTATTTGCCATCCTAAAAAAAAAAAAAGTACAGTAAACTGAGCAGCAGGCAGATGGGGTAATGAACCATAATTAACGGCAGCCGACAGGTTCCCAGTATCATATGTAACTGTGTGTTTCTCAGGGACACAGCTCGGGGGTGATGTGCCTGCAATCTGCAACTGTGCTGCTCATGCAAAGTGCAGGTGTGCATGGAGTCTGCCTAAGACAGAGGGAGCGGTATGTCCCCAGGGTCCCCAGGGCTGCCCACAGAGCTGATGTGCTGAATGTGCAGCCCCAGTACATGAGATCCAATCAGCAAAAAGACTCTGGTGAACCCCACTGCATACATATTTGGGTCTCTTCCCAGAGGCTGTTGAAAGGAGCTGGCAACTCCTAGTGACTGCCGGTCCTCTGGCTAGGTATATGTGATACCAAACCTACCTCACCCATGCTTGCGGTGGGTCAGGCGCCCTTCTGAACACTTCACTAGGATAGTGGAGTGACGCCTGTCCACAAAGCTATGAGGAAGGCTCTGCTACTGTCCCCAGATGAGGCACAGAGAGGTATGGAAGCCACCTACATTCAGTAGACGAGCCAAGGTTTGAGGTCAGAATGACAGGCTAATTGGGACCACATCTTATGCTTCTTTGTGAAGAATCGAGGGACCTTCTGGCCTAGCCCTCAGAGTGGGGCACCCGCAACTGCACTCACTGCCAGAGATATTGAACTTGACCCTAAGCAAGGCGGACTTCACACTGAACTGTCAAGGTATAGGCGATCCTCACTGAATATCGTTCGGCCAACTATGTCTTCCTTTATGATGGTATGAAAGCATACCCATGCAAAATGTTTTCAGTTTTAGTACAGCATTCCAATTACATGGGATGTGCAACACTTTATTATAAAATAGGTTTTGTGTTAGATGATTTTGCTTATCTGTAGCTAAGGGTTGTGGGCACATTTAAGGTAGGTGAGGCTGAGCTACCACGTGTGGGAGTCTTCTAGGTATATTTTTGACTTAGGATATTTTGTTTGTTTTTTGTTCTGTTCTGTTTTGTTTTGTTTTGTGGCACCAGGGTTTGAACTCACAACCTCGCTCCTGTCAGACAGTCGCTTAAGCCACTGAGCCAAACTCCCAGCCCTAGTTTTTTGAGACAGGTCGCACTATGTAGTTCAGGCCGGGCTTGCACTCACGTTGTAGCCCAAGCCGGCCTCAAACTCACAATGCTCCACCTACCTCAGCCTCCCGAGTGCTGGGATTAAAGGTGTGTGCCACCATGCCCAGCTGATTTAGGATATTTTCAATTTACAGCAGGTTTATCTGCAAGTAGCTCAGTGGTACACTGAGGAGCATTTGTACAAATTAAAGAATGTCATGAAGATATTCTACAAGATAACAGTCTTAATCTCAAGAAAAAAGCCTATGTCTGCACAGTGCTAGGGAGGGGTGGGAGGCTGGTTTAGGTGAAAGGAGAGTCAGGAGACACAGTGACCCTGTTGGATGCTACAGTGTCACAGGTACTGTAGTGAGATGACAGTCCAGACTTGTTTTCTAAGATGAGATAATTGTGTCGTTCATGTAGAAAGATGTTCTATTTCTAGGAATGCATGTTGAGGACTTTAAGAGGAAAGTATTATAATGTCTGTAACTTAATTTCACATGGCATGATGAGTAGATGCATACAGGTACACACTGAGATAAAGCAAATATGGAAAATACTGATAATTGTTGAATGTAACTGATGAGAACACAGATACTCATTGTACTACCTCTTTTCCTTTTCTATATTTTTAAATTTTTTCATAGTTTAAGTTGGGGGAAAAGTTGATCTGGTTGGACTTATTTTGGAGTTTGCTAACCCAAATGAGACTCACAACCAAACACTTAAGACATAAAATTTTAGGGACAGAAGGAACCTGAAATGTAGCTCAACTCCCCTCATTTTAAAGGTGAGGAAAGTGAACATATTGAATAGTTGCAAGCTTTTTAAAATAGGTATTACAAACGTTGCCATTAAGGCACAGAAAAACAAGAACCTTATGATCTCACTCATGTGAAATTTTAAGAAGTTGATCTCATAACAGTAGAGAGAGGACTGTGGTCACCGGGGGCTGAGGCAATGGGGAAGGGGTTGGGGAGATGTCATTAAATGACACAATGGTTTGATTGACAGGAGGAATAAGTTCAGACATCTATTGTACAGCATGGTGATTATAGTCGATAACAATATACTTTCAAAATGCTCATCACAAAATGATAACTTTTTGAAGTAATGCATTTATTATCTAGCTAGATTCAACCACTCCAGAAGATATATGTATTTCAAAACATCATGTTTTGTGTGTTAAATACATATACTTTCATCTGTCAATTTTTAAAAAATGAAAAAGCTTTTAAAATAATTTATTATTTTAATGGTCTTCATAATTTTGACAAAGTTGAAAAAAATTAACATTTAAAGAAATGATTATTTTTAAATGTTTAGCAATTTTAAAAGTTTATAATATTATAACCATGCAGTGTCACTTGTGTCAGTATAATGACCTATATAATATAGTATATCATATAGTAATAGAGTATGAAATAATAATATGGTGGTATAATAATATAATAACTATGCACACAAATATAAGTAAATGATTAGCATATTTCCCTCAGTGTATAAAAACAAAGGAATAAACAGAAAGACTCAGAACTTTATCAGGAGTGTAAACTGGACAAGAATCTTCTGTGAAAACTCGGTTCTGTTCAGCTCTCATAGTAGAGAGGCAAAACATATTAAAATCTAGAAAAGGAGAGAAGACAGGGCACTGGTTTCATCATGTGCTTCATACTCACAGATTTATTTAATCCATGAATATGTAAAAACACCTGGAAAGACATGAATTCATATAAAAATGTGTAGGAAACGTTACGGGTGGTCATTCAAGTCATCATGGATACTTTATAAAAATTTTTCTTTGGGCACCAAAACACTATAGTTCCCTTCTGTAGATTTGTAGCCCTTGACTTTTGACACTCCTAAATGTGGGTTTTAACTACTAGGTACTGCTGTTCACGCAGGCTTTAGAACTGCACGTGAGAAATCACTAGAAAGATGAAAGCAGATGGAGTAATGGGGATGGTGGAAACTGCCTGAGGTGTTGTACAGGCCACAGGGACGGTGGCCTCTGGAGATGGCCAGGGACCTGGTAGGCTATCTTACAAGTTCTGTTCATAAAGCTGAAGGTGAATGCACTGAACGCTGTATTGATGAGCTGGGGTCCCTCCACCCCAACTCCCACCCCAGCTCCCTGCTTTGAGTTTTCCCAGTCGCTGCATGAATCAAATTACAGGCACCTCTGCTGGGTTTCCTGTGAAAGAGCAGATCTTACTGTAACCAAATATTACCATCTCGGAAAAACCTTATGCAACTAGGGAGGACGCTTCATTCTCAGGCCACAGAGAAAAGCTTCTTTGTTTTGAGATTGAACACCTGGAACACGTTATCCACAGCAGCCACGGAGGAGAGGGGGCTCTGAAGACGCGATCACACCCCTGTCCTCAGAGGGCCACGCTGCCCAGTGCTGCCTCCAGCTCCGTGTGGAATGGTTTCATTAGAGCTTGGTCCCTGTGGCCAGCCATGGGCATGCCAACAGCAAGGGCATCCTCAATAGTAATATAGAAACCATGTTGGGAGACATTGGAGAGAAGAGAAGAGAAAGAGCTAAGGATACAGAGAGACAGCAGGTCTGAAATTTGCCTTCCCTTCCTCGAGCCACTTGTGTCCTCCTGAAACAGAAAAAGTACAAGCTCTGTGTGAATGGCAGAGAGGTTAATGCCCGGCCCGGATTCAGTCTGCACTTAGATGGGCACCTTTCCAGGAAAACCAGCAAAACCCTGTGTTTCCACTTTTGCTTCAAAAGACTGACTCTCCAAAAGATAGCCTGGCTTCTCTGCTTTTTTCTTTCTGCCATAGCAGTGACACGCAGCAGTTGCAGAAAGGAAAGTTTGGAGTTGAGAGTCAGGGCTGGGTGCTGCGGAGCTCAGCGTGACAGACAACCCACCATGACCCTGGCCTCGCTGACGAAAGAGGAGTAGAGGACTTTCTAAGACTAACACAGATCCCAGTGCCGGCATAGCGTTCTGAGACAGTCTCATGACTGTGTTCCTCGTATATGAGTGCTATCTTGGTAAAACACAAGGTCCTTGCTGGAAAGGAGCAGTTCTTACTCAAGTCGGGGTCCCTCACCATACAGCACCCAAATAGGATGTGTGATGTTCAAGCTTCCTGTGCCCTGGAGAAGGGAGATGTACATTTCGAGTCAATTCTAGCATTTTTCCCACATTTAAAGAAATGCCAGGGAAGCCAGATGTGGTGGCGAGTGCCTGTAATCCCAGTACTTGGAAAACTGAGGCAGGAGAATTGCTGAGAGTTCAAGGCCAGCCTGGGCTACATAGTGAGTTCAAGATCAACCTGAATGGCATAGTAAGACCCTGTATCAAAGCAAAGCAAAACAAAACAAAACAAAACAAAGTCAGGACAACAGAGTTAAAAAGAAATGTCTTGATGACAGCTTTTGCCTACAAAATAGCTGATTTCCTACATCTCATAAGATGCCCATTTGTGATTAAACAGCTAGACAATTGTAAGAACAGAGGTTTTCCCCCTGAAAAATAGCATCAAGTATAACCTGGTCTCTGTTAACTCTAGTATCATTTATTCATTCAAACGATGGGAATATAAAGAATGAAGCGGAGCCTTGTGGGTAGAACATCTGCCTAGGGCATGACGGCCCTGGCTTCAATCCCTAGCACAGCAAAAACAAAAAATATATCTAAGTAACCAATCAGCCAACTGGTTCTCATAGCATCTTAGATGGGTATTTGGGAAAACAAAGCCAACAAGTGCCAGGAAGATCTTAAATACATTCCTGTTGAGTCATGTTTTTTTTTTAATAATTTTAAATAAATTTTAATAAAACCAATCATTTTTACTAAATTCACAGGCACCATCTGAGAGGGACAGAAACCCAGGTGAAGTCATTTTTGAGGTTCTGGCTGAGAGTCTGTGCCCATTTGACCCTTTAAAAACCTGTTCCTTTACATCTGAACGAGGGATAAAGGGCTCTGTTTGCAGAATATTCCCTTAAGATGGTAGAGGACTCATTAATTATTTCCTGCCCAGTGTTATGTTTCAAGGAACTTAGTGTGTTTTTACTCATTTAAGCTGATCTCTCTACCAAGATGCAATTCGCCTGCTTCATCCCGCTTTAAAGCAAGTTTAATTTACTTGATTAAAAGTACGCCAATGTTCGGCATGTCTCACAAGAGCCAGAAAGAGACATTAATGAAGAGTTTCCCTTTGAAATAAAATATACAGATTTTGTTTCCTAGTGTTTCCACGTCTATCTTCCCTGCTCGCTTAGTTTTCATGTAGTATCCGATGTCACAGAGACTGGCAGCAGAGACAGGGCAATGCTTCTCAGTCGGGCTGTTCTCCTGGCTTGTGGGCGGAACGTAGATTTTACAAGAACAATGAAAAGTAAGTTCGGGATCCACTTTTCGCTGTCCCCTTAGAATAAATGCTCTCTGAGGCAGAAGTGGAGGTAAAGTGTAGATGACTATTATAAAAAGCACATCACAAAAAAAGAAAGTACCCCTGTTTTTTGGAACTTTCTGTCACTGTAATCTCCTTCACAAAGTTTTTTGACAAGAGAATCCATGCAAACTGTAAATCTTAGGAAAGAAAAAGAAATTCCATTCACTGGAATCCAATACAGCTAGAAAAATCAGACATTTTATATTTATTTGTATATTTATACATTTCAGAGAGAAATATGCTCTGTATATTATCTTTGCCATGATGTGCAGAAATTTCTTAAGCAAGTATATAATTAGGCATTTTAAAATATAAAACATGTTTATTTATAACTTACATCAGCACATTTATTTTTATTCATCAAAAAGAGTGAAACTATACTTCCTTGGGGGGTGTGTCTTGTTTAAATATATAATTAGGCAAATTTTGAACATACCTATATCCATGAGGAGACTAAGTAGAGATCTTTTTCAAAACTTTTTAAAAAACACACAGGTAGGAAGCTGTCTTTCCACCAAGTTCAATAGCTTAGCTATTCATTTCCTGTTGCCAATAGCCAAGGTAATTAGACCATAATGAGAACAGGTTGCTTGGAAGATGACATCTGAAAGTTGAAACTATTTGCTGCTGAGTGGACCTCAACATGAGGGCAGGGTTGGGGGAGAGACCCAGGACCCCACCTTACAGAAAGAAAACTCTACCACTGAAATGTCACCCCATGAAAATTATTTCTTCCTGGGTAGATTCCAACGTCCAGGAGGCAAAATGGCTTTTGTTCTGGCTTTTTGTTTTTGTTTATTGTGGAATGGCAAATTCTTCATTGTTAAGGAAATACCTCTAAAAACTGCAGAATGACCCAGAACATGCAGGAAATCTGTTTTCCACTTTAATGTCACTTTTCTTTCTAGAGACAACACATATACAGTTAAATGACAAGTTGTTCAGAGTGTGTGTGTGTGTGTGTTACTGGGGACTGATAGAGTCTTGTAAGACTGAGCTACAACCCAGCCCCCACATGTCCTGATGTGTTTCTCATCTGTCTGCGCAACCATCTGACCACCCCCAATATCAAGAAACAAGACATCTCCAGTCCTTTAAAGCTCTCAGACCTTTCTTGTCAACGCCCTACCTGTGAAAGCCACCATCTTGATTCCTATTCCCCAGAATGGTTTCATCTGTCCTTGGATTTCACATAAGTGGGAACATGAATTATGTACTCTGTATGTCCAGTTTCTTTCTTTCAAGATCACAAGACTGAGGTCCATCATATTGCTCTTTAGAATTGGGCCCTCACATTTTCACTGCTATGCTCTTTTCCTTTGAATGGATGTACCACACTTTATTTATTCTACATATTGTCAATATTTGTGTTTTTCCTGGTTAGGGCTTGTATTAGTCAGCTGTCTATCACTTGACAAATACCTGAGATCAGCAACTTAAAAGGATGAAAAGTCTATTTTGGCTCACAGTTTCAGTCCTTTCACTTTGGGCCTGTGGTACAGCAGAGCATCACGGTAGGAAGGGTATGGAAGATCAGAGCTACCCACCTCATGGTGCCCAGGACCCAGAGGAAGAGGAGAAAGGAGTCAGGATCCTCAGATTCCCTTCAGGAGCATGTCCTCCAGTGACCTCGCTTCTTCCCACTTAGCCCTGCTTCCTAAAGGTCCCACCACCTCCCAACGCACTACCACCAGAGGACCAAGCTTTCAACACATGGGAATGAGAGAGAGACAAGGCAGAGACAAAGACAGAGTTAGACAGACAGCTCCCTCTCAGGGGAGTAACTGGCCCAGGCTGAGCAGGCTGTGGAGAGGGCACTGGGGCGTCTCTGAGTGACTCAGAGAGCCCCTGACTCAACAGCTCAGCCCTGAGGCTTTTAGCCCTTGCGTACACCTAAGGGACAAGAAGAAGGACTTGTAATTTGGATTCGGAAAGTCCTCTGAGCCCTTTCCTTTGGGCTAAATTCTGTATGTTCTCTTTTTCCAGCAATTTTTCTAGTCATTGACCCAAAAGCAGTGAGGACAGTTTTGGAGATCAGCTACCCTCATGGCCAACAACCCCCACCCCCACCGCACCCATGGTGGGTCCCCTGTCCTCTGTATGTCCTGCTGCCCTCTGGGGACAGCACCTCCTGCCTCCCTCAGGCCCCAGCATCACCATCAAAGTCCGCACAACAGCACCCTTAATGCCGAATGGCAGCCCCCATGTCCCCCTCACTGACACGCAGACACTCTGAGGGCCGCAGAAGGGGTCTTTGGGCTCTGAACTCTATCTAGGCCACATTCACAGCAGCTGAGAACCAGAAACACCTCCCCAACTCCAGACATTCCTGAAATACAGGCGATGGACGTCGAAAGGCAACCACTGTCTTTGCAAGTTTTCTTACAAATTTTCTTTGTTTTCCTTTCCTTTTCTTTCCTTTTTCTCCCATTTCCTCCCCTCTCTACTTTCCTTTTCAATTTTTTCCTGCTGGGGATGGAACTCAGGGATCCATACATGTTAAGCACAGACCCCCACCATGAAACCACTTTTTTTTTGTGGCACCGGGGATCAAACTCACAACTTCGCACCTGCCAGGCAGGTGCTTAAGCCACTGAGCCAAATTTCCAGCCCTAGGGTTTTGAGACAGGGTCACACTAGTTAGTTCAGGCCGGCCTTGGGCACACGTTGTAGCCCAAGCCGGCCTCGAACTCACAACGCTCCTCCTACCTCAGCCTCCCAAGTGCTGGGATTAAAGGTGTGCACCACCACGCCCACCTTAGACAACTTTTCTGAATAACTAGAGTGATGTCATTCGGACTGCCCACAGGTGACCAGAACCACTGCTCCGCGCATGCCTCAGGCCTCCCTCCACTGCTTCATCCTGGCTGACTTCCTGCTGGGTGTTCCTTAGGGACCTGTGCTCAGTCCTTTGCATCTCTAGCCCAGATTGGGTGGCATCTCAGACAACAGTTTCGTGCGTGTCAAGATGGTGGGTAGACCGTTGGCCCTGAAATGCCACTCATAACTCAAAAGGGTATGGGGTAGTGGTGTCATCTTGCTATAGCACCAAGTTGATTCCCATCCTCTGAGAAGCTAGTGCGTTAACTGTCCACTTAGCAAGCGAGATCCCCCGTTTGCTCACCTTCTATACAGAGAAGCTTGTTGGTCTTCCCAGGAAGGGGTCTCTGCCTCTAATAGGTCACTCCCAGCAGTGACAGAGTAAACTGGGTCTGGGCAGGATAGAGACTAGGCAGACTCCAGAGGCCGATGTGCTTCTCTCTCTTACCCTCTTGACTCTTTCCCATGAGACTGTTTTGAAAAATGTACACTATACTTTCGCCCTCTTTCCAGTTGGAGATGACAGGGAGGAAAGTCCCACCTACAACGAAGCATCAACCTTAACTCTTCCCAAGTTGGGTCCCAGTATCCTGACAGTCATCTACGGAGCTGGCCAGAGTGTGGTGGTTTTAAGACACAGCCTCCCCTTCAAGAGGTAGATGGAAATTCCCCTCTGCTTCTGTGTGGGCTCTACTTGTCACTTGCTCCTCATGTGCAGAACACACGTGGTGGGACTCTAGAGCCCAGTCACAGGTGGCACCAGCCACATGCGCATACCATCTTGGAGGTCAACCCTGGAGCCCCAGTCAGGATCTCAGATGCCAGCAGCCCTAGCCAATGTGGGGACGGCACCTTCGTGAGAGACCCTAAACCAGGACAGCCCAGCTAAGTTGCTCCTGGATTCCTGAGTAAGAAAATAAATGGTTATGGTTTTAACCCTCTAAGTTTTGGAGCAACTTGTTACACAGCCGTGGGTAACTACAACTGGAAGTTATTAGTGCTACGAACCACTATCTCTGGTTCTGGGTTCCAGAAACATGAGAGAATGACATATCTCCCTCCCTCGGAAGCTAGGTATGTAATTTCCTGGCTAACAAAACAGCAAGACAGATGCGTGTCACCTCTGCAGGGGCATTTTAAGAGCCAGTGTGTTGTCATCATCTCTTTTTCTTCCTCTACCAAATCAGTGGCCAGTGTTGAGAATAACAGACAATCTCCACTAGCCTGGTGCAAAACAGGGGTGACAGTAGGCAGGTCCTCAAGCTGACCCCTCGCGCACATGTCGCAGCAAAGAAATAAGCCACTGTGGGTGCCCGGTACTGCAGTCTAACCCGACCTACACTGGCTGATGTAGGCGGGAGATCCAGGCATTCCGTCTCCCTGTCCCCAGCTCCTCACACTCTCTGGACACAATACAGCCAGCACCGCCATCAGAGTCAGCAGAATAGTACCCTTAATCCAGAACAGCAACCCCCTCTCTGTCCCATCCTGGGTGAGAAGAATTGAACCTGGTTCAGGAGGTTGAGGGCTCAGCAAGGTCACCCGTGCTTCTGTCAATTAGAAGCCAGCGGATGAGAGAAGCTTGGAGGGAGAGGAGTTTAAGGTGTTAAGCAGAGGCCCTTAGGATCCAGCTCCGAAAGTCACAAAGTCAGCAATGATTGATCCTTTGCTTTCTTTTCCAGAACCGTAGAGAATTTAGGGAAATTACTGTCTGGCCACCCAGAAAACAAAGGCCAGTTAGGATTTGTTTTATTTTCTTTTCTTCCCAGATCAATCTGAAGTTCCCCAAGGATCACTGTGGTTTTGAGCTTCCTCTGTGTCTGCTCTGATCTTCCCTGCGCACCCCCACACCCCTCCCAACCCCCTCAACGGTCCGGCCCTCCTTGGCCACAGCCCCCTCGCCCTCCTCCCTCCCTCGGGCTCCAGCCTCCTCGTTAGGAAGTGTTAGAAAGTTGCTGGAGTGAGAAATGAGCCTGTGAATGCTCGTTGTCCTAATTAAACTTCGACAAGGAGAGTGACCAGAGGCGACGGGGAGGAAACAGTGCCACCATCGGAGGTCCCGCTTGGGCTCAGGTCGGGGAAGGCCTTTGTCTTGCAGAACAAAAGCTGCTGTTTGCGTGTGTTAGACCCCATCAAACTTCATCTGACCCAGGTGCAAAAACCCACATCCCAATTGCCAGGCCGGTTTATACCACCTTCCCCAGCACTGATGGTCCCCAGCTGTCAACCCCAATCTGGGCTGGGTCCCACATCAAAGCTGCACTCCCTCCACAGAGGGCTTCTGCTCTAAGATGAATTGTTGTGACTTCCTTCAACAGCCCCCGCCTGTCGAATTAGGGCACTGAGGAGCCCCCCCATGGCACGGCTGGGCCCTGTGGTGTTGTTAATGAGGTAGGAAGGCCGGGATCCTCCTCGCCTGGGTCTAGCATAATCACATAAAGCTGTTGCTTTGGAGCAGACTCGAATTGCCCCAGAGTCAATTTCCCCTGGAAGCAACAGCAAAGCAGAGCCTCCTAGGAGAAAAGACAATGCCTGCTATTGTCTCTGACACTTCCCCTGCAACCTCCCAGAGATGAACCATCCACTGGGGCTCCCCAGCCCTGTGCGAATGTTATTTGCTGCTGCCTGGCCACGGTTTCCAAACCCCAGTGAGAAGCAGTTTCTCTCTGAAGTCACTGACTCCAGACTGGATGAGCTGGCTGGGAAGGAGAGGCCAGGCCTGCGGAGGTCTGCAAGCAGCTTGCAACATAGGACTTCCGCGGCTGGTGGTGTCTCACGAGTAGCTGGGAGGGAGCAATGCTTGCTCTGCTAGATGTGCTCAGTCTCTGGGCAGAGGCCAGGCAGCCAGGCCAACACAGGTCCCAAGGGGGAGGGACCCAAGTTGCTAGGCCCAAGCTTGATCTATCTAACAGGCCTTCAAGACATTCTTGGGAAACCCTACCCCAGGACCCAAAACCCAGCTTGCATTTCTTTTTTTTTTCTTTTTTTTTTTTATTCTTTTTCTGTTTTCAGTGCTAGGGTGGAACCCAGGGCCACAGGCCTATTAGGCATGTTCTCAATTACTGAGCTACACCCAGGCCCACGGCTCGCATTTCTACCTAGCTCTCTAAGCAGTCTTCTGGCTCTTCACTTACCCAGCCACTTCTTCCTCTTCCTAAGTATCATCCAATGCTAAGGGTTCAGGCAGGTTCCTGGAAGTGGTTGTGACAGAAAGAATGTTTCCATCCCACTCACCAGACCAGATAGCCTCACCTGGGGTATCTTTACTATCCCATTTCGTGTTTTGAGGAATCAAAGGAGACTGGAGGAGTCTAGAAGTGAGTAACACAGGGTCTGGGGCAAGAGGGGAGTCAGGAAGAAGTTGGGGTGGGCTGCAGATCTACTATGCAGCAGGTAAGAGAGCAGTGTCTCTCCACCGTGAGAGCGGTTTCCCCATCTGCCCCTACGCACAGGAGCATGGGGCATCTGCTACATTTACTGAAGCACCAAAGGACTCTGAAAGATTCTAGGCCACTAAGATTCTAGCGTAAGCAAGACATGGTGCCCCTCTTTTGCGGGGGGAGACTCACAAGCAAACAAATAAACATAGCCCAAGGCAGAGTCAATAGAAGGTTCCAGAAGGTTCCAAAGATCGGAGGAGTAAAGGGGAAGTTGTGGCCCAAGAGGATGGAAGGTTCCTGTGAGGGTTGCCCTCGCTCAGGCCTCCAGGGACCAGTAGGGTTTTGCAGAGAGGAAAGGAGTGTAAAGCATTTGATGAAACATAATTACAAAAAGGGCAAGAGTACTTGCTCCCTTCCCAGCCTTGGCATCTGACTCTTTGGCCTCCCTTCAAAACAGGCTTCTCCAATCTGCCCCAGGCCAGTCTCCTGTCCCAGCCCTCCCTGATGCAGCCTGGGGTAGGGGGCGGGCATCGGAGAACGCTTAGTGATCCTGAAAATGAAGACATTCTTTGGAACCCTGGAAACCGAAGGGACCCACTGAAGCTAAGGGATCAGTCTTGGCCACCAGCAAGTGTGAAGTCACTTGCTAGGTATTTTGTCGTGTGTTTCTTTTTAACTATATATTTTTTTAAAGGGTGGTGTGCAAACCCAACCCAAGAATACCTTGGCTCAGGCTCAACTAGATGAAACTTTAAAAAAGCGACTGACTATTATATTAGACTGTTGTACATTAAAGCAATGTCATGCCTTCTAAGAAACCAGAGTCACATCCCAAAAGCCATGACTTGGACAATTTTAAAGCTGTAACTCACTTTTCAAGGGAGCAACCATGAACATTTGACCCAATATGCACAGCAGCCAGGACCTCTAATGACAGTGTATAAATTCTCTGTCATTCCCAGGTTACGAGGTTCACATTTCTTCCTCCCTTGCCCGAACCACACATTTCCAAACAGCAACTGTGTGCAGGATGGGAAGCTCGTGAAAAAGGTAAGTGGAGGAACCTTGCGGGCTGCCTGGTCGCCAGTCACAGCATTACAGTGGCGAATGGAGAGGATACCAGGCTGCCGCTGGTATGTCGCCTTCTCCAGCCATGCAGCTGTGGAGGCCCCGGTACAGATCCCTTCATCCACAATCCCTGGGCACGTGGCCCAGAGCAGATGTTCCGGGGAACCAAGCCAGGAGGTGCTGGGATGCGGCCGCCAAAGGGACACTGAGGGCCTGAGAAGCCTCACGAGGTAACCACAGGCGAAACCTGGAGAATGAAGACGTTCCCACCATCTCAGAAAACGCAGCCCCTCTCCTTGAAGTGGGCTTGGCAGGCCCAACTGGTGAAAGGCAAAAGACAGAGAGAGAGGAAAAAAAAGGCAGAAAATCAACGTGTTTTACATTTGTCTGGCCTTCAGTCTAGCTGGGCTCCCTTCACCTCCCCGCCCCCCAGGTGCTGAATTGATGTGCAGATTCAGAACAAAAGGAAGCCAGAGTAGCTGTTGCTACAGGACCCACAGCAAAGAAGGGGGTAACTTTAAAATATTGTTTCATGCATTTGTTATACTTAGTCAGCAAATAAGTAGCAGTCTGCCAGGTCCTCTTGGAAACTGTCAAAAGTCTCCTATGGCCTCACTGGCCACTACTTTAGGGGGTCACTTGTCCCCCTCAAAGACCACCTCGGCTGAGCAGAGGAAGGCAAGAATTCACTTCCCTGAGTTTTCAAATCCTTCTTTCTCCATTCTCATCCTAAAACCTGAGCACCAGGTCTCCTTCTGCCTCGTGTCTGCTCTCAGGCCCAAAGGGGAGACTCACTCAGACTCAAGGGTGAACACTGACCTCAACCTTTTATCCAGTGAATAGAACCCAGGGCCTGGCGCATGCTAGGTAAGAGCTCTACTACTGAGCTGTGTCCTCAGCCAGGGGGCTCGCATTTTCACAAGCATTAAGCTGCAGTAAACCCCTGCTAAACAGAGGAAGCCATAGCTTCACCCCATGAAAAGGACAGAGGTTCACTCTTTCTAATGAGTCCCTTGAAGAATCAGTGACAGGCTCTCCCTCTGGGTTTTAGGTAAAACTTGGCTTTTTCTCCCTGTAATGCTTTATGCCTCGTTGACTCTTACTATATTTAAAAATGTCATCTTCCCAGAATGACTTTGTGTGATGAGGAGTCATCCCTGTGATAAAGGCTGCTAGTTGCTTACAAATGCCTATTTCCCTATCTTCACTAATGACTCCTACATTGTCAGGACAGCAAGACACCCAGTTAAAACACCACTCTTCCTAAGTTCATATCTGTGGCCAAGGTAAGCAGAAGATGTTGGAGTAGGAGATGCTTCAGAGAGAGTTCTTCAAAAGGGAGAGAATTAAACTAGGAGATAGCTTTTCTTGTCTCCTGTGCCCCTTGGAATACAGCTGTGATGGTTGGAACTCCAGGAGCCAACTTGGGACCAAGGGTCCCAAGGGTGGGCACTACAAGACAAAAAATGGACAGACGTCAGACCTTCTGATGAATGATTGTGGAGCTGCCTTCCCAACCCTGTACCTCCCCTCTCTATACTTTTGTTATGCAAAAATAAACTGCTATTGTCTTGTTGTCACTGTGTTTCTCAGCCTTTGTCACTAACAGCTGAACTAAGCCTAACCAAGACTTCCCTTCTTAGTGCTTCACAGAACTGCCAGCACATACCACGGCCCACTTGGTGTGCGTGTTCTCCCTGGGAACCTTAAGACCAGCTACACGCCTGTCCTGGAGCCTCAGATCTGGCTCAGAATTTGGCACACAAAGCAGCCTGGAAACGTCTGTTGACTGAGAAGCCCCCCAGCTATGGTTCCCCTGGGGGGCTGGCATACTGGCAGCCCCTTTTCCTTGCAGTTAAACAAAATTCCAGGGTGTCCTAACCCAGGGCCCACAAGAGATCAGTACAAGAGTGCACAAGAGGAAAAATCTGTCTGTATTGATGTATAACAATACCAGTCTTCTTCAAGCTCCTGCTGTGTGCCACATGCCGTATTGAGACTTAGACACAGTGGGTACAATGTGGACAGCTGGCATCCCTTACCCTGTGCTGTGCCCCATGTCTGTGATCTATTGCTGTATAACAAACTATCCCCAAACTCATGGCTTGGGACAAAATTGCTTCCTATGACAGAGGGTCCTTCTGCTGGTCTTGTCTGGGGTCCCTCATCTGCAGAGTCTGGTGGCAGCTATAGCTGAACCCCCAGTGCTACTGCACTCCCCTGCTTGGAGCCCTGGCAGGCGTGGCTGGGAGGTCAGGCTTAGCTGGCATCTTGGAAAAATTGGGCCTTTCTTTCTCTGGGGTTGTAGGGCCTTCCCCCTTTCCATGTTCTGCTTCAGCATGGTCATACCTGCAGAATATCTAGACATTTTACATAGAACCACAGGCCCTCAAAAGTACACAGGCAGAAGCTACAGACCCTCCTAAGGGTCAGGCCTAGACTGGCCTAGCATTACCTGGTATGTTCTGGAGTTAAGGCAATGGTAAGGCCAGAATAGAATTAGCATGAAAGGGGACCAAAGACGGATGTGGATGCCAAGAGATACATGCAGAAGGCCATCTAGGGACTAGCTACTATGCACCTGAGCAGGTGAGAAGGCCAAGGCTGAGACAGGCAGAGGGGTTTACCCATGATGCCACACCACTTAGGGTGAGAATGGCATCTGGGGAGCCTACTTCCACAGCCTGACTCATCTTCCTCCCTCAGCCTCTTAAGCTAAATGATGCTGTCTTAGTCTGTTTCCCATTGCCAAACCAAAGTGCCTGAGGTTGAGTAATGTATAAAGAAAAGAAGTTTCTTTAGCTTACAGATTTAGAGGTTGACAGTTCAAATAGCATCACAGATAGTGAGGACTTCGTGACAGATAGTTTCATGGCAGTAGCACACGCAGAAAAGATCACACAGGGAGACAACAAGCTAGAGAGAGAGAGAGAGACCCAGGGATCAGGTTCACTGTTGAGTAACTCATTACCACAGAAACTAATCAGGGTCCCAGGAAAACTACCTTAATCCCTTCCAAGGACACGTCCTCCAATGACCTAACCACCTCCCACTAGGCTACGCCTCTTAAAAGTCCCATAACCTCTCACATTGCTACAAAGGATCGTATTCTCAACACACGAACCCTTGGGGAACAAACCATATCCAAAGTGTAGCAGATGCCCTTTGTTTCAGCCCATTTTCTGTTGCTGTAACTGAATACCATAGAGTAAATAATTTATAGAGAAAAGAAATTTATTTCTTATAACTTTAGAAGCTGGGAAATGCAAAGCCAAGGTCCTGCATCTGAGGCAGTCTTTGCTGACAGAGACTCTGTGCAGCGTCCCAAGGGCATTGCAGGACATGACACAGCAAAAGTGCTGGCTTGGGTGACCCTTTCTCTTCTTACAAAGTGACTCCTAGCACCACAGGGCCACACCCCTATGACCTCATGTAATTCTAATCATCCCCAAAGGCTCCACCTCCAAACACTATGAATAAATGACGTTGGGGATTAAATGTCAACATGAGTCCTCGTAGGGATATTATGTTTTAGAGCTGTCACCTGCAGCAGTGAGGAGGCCCTGAGAAAACTGTCACCAAGATGAAGGGTGACTGATAAAAAGACGGCCACACAGGTCAGCGACAGCCTTGCTGAGACACCTACAACCATGAGCCCCTCTGTTCGGCCCATCTTTAAACATTTCAGTCTGTGCACATCATTATCCCAGATTAAAATGTGTCCTCACATTCATCTTACCTTCTTAAACCAGGGGTTCCTTAGAGTCACAGACATAAGAAGCCCCCAAGAAATGAAGAGCTCTGTATAGGGGGCAAGGAAGGTCCCCCAAAAGCATGAGAGATCCCTTTGCCCACCAATCATTAGCTTTGCCCAAATATGTTTTTGGACACAAAGTTCCCAGCTGGCCCAGGTCCCTGGCCTCCTAACTCAGCCTTCGGGGTAGGGCAGGAGAAAGAATGTAATCAGAGTTATGGCTTAATGAAGTGAACCGTGATAACCGTAAACAGACAGTTCAGGATTTGGTTTGTTATTTTGTACAAGGCAGTACCTTTCAATAGCAACTGGTGTCAGGGTCAAGCTTAAGCACTTTCGTGTCACCAGTAAAAAAAAACGGTGATGCCATTGTTACAACACTGTACTTTTCCTCCCTAAAATGGGATTGGTTTTGTGGATTGGGAAAGTTACCAAAAATAAGTTTCCTCCATCACAAAGGTTACAGAAAGGAAGGTATCTGGTTGTTTTAAAGATGAGAGAGGTGGGCTGGGGATACAGCTCAGTGGAGCAACACCTGCTGCCAGGCACAAGGTTCTGAGTTCTACTCCTGGTACCAAAAAGAAAAAAGAAAAATTAAAGAGATAAGAAATAGTTTTCACAGACAACAATATACCAGGCTACCTACCCAAGCTTTTACAGTATTTAATACATATATCAAAGGCAATAAATCTGTACAATTTGGGGAGAAAAAGTGAATTTGTCAATTACTCCTGATACACAGGGTGGAGCAAAAGTAGATTAGTGTAATAGTGTGTGACTGCATGCTCTGATCTAAGAACACCCACTAAAAAATGATTTCTTGAGCATTAACCCCAAATACAGATGCCACTTGGGTGTGCCATGCAGCCCCACAAAATAGCACCCTGCATACCAGTTCAGGGTAGAGGGAAGAGACTGGGGTGGGGTGTGGACCACTTTCTAAAACCCACCTTTGGAAGGGGATTCCCCAGCTCTGAAAGCTTGGTGGTCTTTGCGTTGTATCCAAACACAAAGGCAGGACATAACCTAGTAACAACCAAAACCAGGCCGACGTTCAGCACTTTCAGAGTTGTAGGTCATTTGGTGAGTCTCCGAGGAGTTCTCTAACTTTAAAGCACACCCTAAATAAACTTGCCTCTGTGAAGGTACTGGGGGCCAGACAGAAAGAGTCCTTCTAAAAGATGACAGGTGCCAAGACTGTCAGCCCCAGAGCAGTCTTCAGAGACCTTGCTCCATGTGAAGATAGGGTGCAATTGTACTTGCAGTGTAATTGAACCAACTATCCTAGATTTAGTTTTCTCAAAGAGCGGTGCAACATGGAGGCCTAAGCATAGGTTCTTAGATATTTATATCTCTTTAGAAATCCCCCCTGTACTAAGGAATACTATCCCCGTCTTCACCCCTTCCTCTCTAGAATGTTATTAATATTGCGCATTTATAACTAATTGTTCTACCTGGACATACCTATTTTACCAACTAAATTACAAAGTCCATGAGAGCAGAAACCATGTCCTATTGTTCTGCAGTCACAGTGTGCAGTTCCTGCAGTGTTCTTTAACAAAATATAAAGCCCTTTGGTTTACCAGAATTGAACGTCTCACCGCCTACAGGGTACAAACCAGGGGGAGCTTTGGCATGCACCCAGAGGTCACGGTTTTCCCGTGATAGAGAAAAAGTCATCCCAGAGTGGGGATACAGTGGCCTGGTAGCCTCCATTCTGGGTCAGTCACACCTAACTCTGTAGCAGTGGACTATGTGTGTCCTATGGCCTAGAGTTCACATGGTCTGAGAGATCGCTATGGTCTCTAGCAGGTCTCACCTCTAAGCTAGCTCTTTGTAACGCTCTTTCATCCATAGACATCCCAAGCATGGATGGATAAACCAGAAGATCGTTTTCTATTGCTGCAGCATATTGCTTCCTTTTAATTTGTTCTGGAAATAGTATTAGTTCTGGTATACTCACTGCAGACCCACTAACAAACTATCCAACTCCCAGTTGGTGATGATTTCAATTTATAAATGGCCATTCGCATTTTTAATATTCTGGGGGCTCCTATAAGACCTGGCCAAAAGCACCACTTCATAACTGATGAAGGGTCCCCACAGTTAGGCACTTGCATTCTGGAAACAGGAGTCCAGACAGCAAGCAAATAAATACAAAAGGTGCAATAAGCACCACTGAGGTGCTGGAGCAGGATGCTGCACACGAACAGCTGGGGCACTAACTCAGACAGACTAGTTAGTGAGGCCTCTGAGGAGGGGGCCTGAGGCGAGGCTCACGATGAGAAGAGGTCAATCCTGCAAAAATCTGGGGGAGAGGCAGGCAGGCAGGTACAGCTGTGGCTGCCAGGGCTGCGAAGGGAGAAGGAGAAGACTGTGTTTTAGGAAGAGAGGAGCTCTCTATCTGGCCAACCCTGGGGACCACACGGCACAGGGTGTGCAGGATACAGGCAGTGAGTCAATCTGGGGAAGTGTCCAGGGTAGGAGGCATGGATGAAAAAGTGGAAAGGGTTAGGAGTCAGGCAGGAAGGGGGTGTGGGACAGGTGGGAGACTAATCATGATGGATCTTTGATCTTGGCATCCTTTCTTCTTATATCAGGACTAATAATCTTTCTAGAACACATTAAAATGAGGCTTTGGGTTGGAGGAATAAAAAGTCAATTCTGCCTGTGGTGCTATACTGGGGTCCTACATTTTCTTTGTCATCCCTAATATGTCAGATGGGGTCACTTTAGCTGGTACAGCCAATGCTCAGTTTCCCAGAGGAGTTGGTTCTAGGACACTGGTGGATGCTGAAACCTACAGCTCCTCAAGTCCCTTCTATAAAACAGTGTGGTATTTGCATAGAACCTGTGTACATCCTCCTATATACTTTACATCATAACTAGAGGACACAGTGCCTAATACAGTGTAAATACTGTGCTGTCCAGGGAGTAACGAAAAGCGAAATATTCTGTGCACATCCAGTGTCAATGCAATTTTTTCCCCAAATGTTTTTGATCTGTGGTTGGCTGAATCCATGGTTGTAGGACTCACAGACAGGGAGGTCGGCTGTATTTTTTTCTATTCTGGCCTCCATGCAGATGTCTCAGAACCATTTCCTCTCCTTCAATCAACCTTCCATTGTATCCCACTAGAACAAAAACAACCCTGACCTTGGACAATGAATACACTGCGGCCTTGGAGACCTCCTCCTTGAGCAGATGAGGAGTGGCCACACGCCCTGCCTTGGAAATGCCCATTTCCGTAACAGTCCAGCACAGGAACACCAGCCTATCTCCACCGCCATGTGCGGCTAAATCACCTCCTTTCCCAGAGGAGAAAGCTGAGGGTTAGAGACCTCTATCACATAACCCAGGTGCTGGAGATAGCAAACACTGGCGTGAAATAACTGGAACTAGTTGCATAATCTAAGTTTATAGCATAAAAACTTGATCTAGTAAAGGAGCCCAAGGTGAAATGAATGACAAATAAACACATCACTGTAACTTTGCATATACAAAGCCACATGTCTGCTATAGTTTACCCCCCAGGTTGGAGTATATATAATCTATAGAGTGGATGTGTTTGCAAAGGAGCCTGGGCCATGTGGTGCAGGATTGGGTGCCTAAGACATCCGGTCAGTCCCTGGCCCCACTGCAGCCTCCACCTTGAACCGCAGACCTGAGACAGGGCAGCTGCTTTGACCCCACTGGGGCAGCCCTGCCTTGACCTTGCCTCACTGCCCTGGGCCTGAGGCTTGGTCTGTCCCCTTACTCTGTCCTCTTGCCTGCTTTAGCCAACCACTGGCCAGACTGGTCCCTTCCGTGTCCCACTTCAGACTTTATGAAAAATCACCTCGTTGTGTCCTACACCTAGTGGGGTTTCATGTCCTCGTACATCCACCCCAGCTTCTCCAGTGGGCAAAGTGTTTAAATTGTGCAGTGCCCAAAAGGTCCTTAAACTTGTCTTCCTCAAGCCCTAGAATTCGAGATCAGTAAATGAGTAATTTTTATTCAACGCAGTAATCTTCTTACTAGTATTGCCCTTGCTTGCAGCCCTTCATCTTGTAAAACCCTGTTCACTAACATTCTGCAAAGTCGTTCCCTGGAGGCCAGCTGTCAAGAGCCTCCACAGGGTGGATTCTTAGCTGGGGTGGGTACTCGATTTTCCTGGAGCTACATGGAGTATGACATCACCTTCACTCTGAAAGTAAACCAAGAACAGGAGAGGGAAAAGGGACCCATTTCAGCCATCCTGACAAGGGGCATTTTAGTGGAGCAGGAGCTGCTTTTCCTGAACTAACCAGCCTGGAACCCGGCAGCCCTCCTCACACTGTGACATGCATCCAAAGTTCCTGGACCATTTGTCAGCCTGTAGATTTTGTCTCAGAGGGTCTAGGGCCAGGACTGAGAGTCTGTATTGAAAATGGGCTCCCAGGACACACCAGTGCTCCAAATGTAGAGTGGACACTGTGCATGGAATAAAAGATGGGCCCAAAGTCACAAAACTGAATTTTTGGATTCATACGATGTACATTTAAGCACGTAAATCCTATCATCCTGTGTTTCATTCTTAATATTCATGCTTATTAACTGCAGACCTCTGAATTGAACATGTCCCTTAACAGGATCCCAGACAATATCTGTGCATGTTCCAGTGGGAGAAGGCTGGTTTTTTGGCTTGTCTACATTCTGTGCCAGTGGCAGGCATAGCTACTCAATCAGGACATGCTGATGATCCTTCACGCAGTGCTCCAGGGCTCAAGTAATGTCTGAGAGGCAGTGTGGGAAAGAAATCTTGTAGCCAAAGAAGAATCAACTTTGATATATGGCTAATGAGTAGGGGGCATTAAAGTTGGGCTTTCAGAAGCTAAAATCCAGACAGGTTTCTGAAAGGTTCTCCAAAGTGTCTGTAATTTAGGGTGAAGCATAAATATACAGGACAAATCTGGAGCTGGCAGGTGAAGGGTCCCTTTTCCCTAGATTTTTGGGCCACTAAAAGCTACCTGTGGCATCATTCAGAGAAAACATGAGGAAGAAGATTCTAGAAGAGCTGAGAAGCTATTTGTGTGGCTGCAGGTTTCTAGGCCAAGGCTAAAGGAAGGGACTGGAGTCTACCTCCCGAGCAAGAGAATCTCAGGTGACACAGGTGGAGTGTCCGCCACACAGCAGGCAAGGAGTGGCTCTATTGCATCAGCTGTCTTAGTCAGGTTCTCATCCCCTCAAGGAGGCCCCACCATCTCCTCTTAAGACAAGGAGTCAGAGGCCAAGAGAGTTTAAATAATGGGCTGGGTAATGCTGTAGCAGAAATCCTTCCTAACCTGTGTGCCTGCCAGGCTGACTTCCTAAGCTCACACAGAGTCTGTGTTTGGCATTATTTATCCTGCTGTGAGCTGCGGCGTGTTTTCATTAGAGGGTTCCTGATTGTCTTGCTTCATGGGAGGAATGAGGGTCAGGTGAGTACGCAGGGCCCAGCAGAACAGCCAGGTGGGGCGTTACTGAGAGCCAGGACAGGCAGAGCAGGGGCTGTCGGCTTCCTCAGGAGTCAGGCTGCAGCGACGCTGTCTCCCTGCCTGCGTCTGTGTTCGTGGTACTTGGGATTGAACCCGGGGCCTTCACAATGAGCTACGTTTTTTAAATTTTTATTTTGAGACAGGGTCTCTGAGTCCAAGTTGAACTTGAACTTGTGATCCTCATCCCTCAACCTCCCAGATATTTCCCATTGGTTTTATTGCAAATATGCTCGACACATCATACCTGCTTTCAGAAGTGGAAGAGGCGCCTAAAGATCAGGGGCCAGGCCCGAGTTCATTCTCGGCTGAGCATAGTGCCCACATCTGTCTGACCTCAAAACCAGAAACCCTTCTCAGGGTTTATCAAGAAATGACAGGGATTTCGTGGGATAGGCTGGCACTAACCACCAGTTCTGATTGTGTCCAATTGAAATTTTAAGTGCTATCCTAGTCATAAGCTTACGTACTGCTAACTTTCATTACAAATGCCAGTAAGGAATGTAACTTCCACTAGAAGTGTGAGTTACAATGTAACTTTCACTACAAATGTAAGTTACAAATGTAACTTTCCATTGAGTTTATATTATATTATATTCGTGTTGTATATTACATCAGTGTTATATATTACATTGTGTTGTATATTATCACAATTTATCAATTGAGAGACAACGGATTGAATGTAGCATATTTGATAAACTGTTTGCAATAATGTTGCACAAACTAATATAATTTTTAACTTACATCTGTAATATAAATTGGCAGTGCAAAACCAAGGTAAATTGAAGAAAGCCTGTGTCTCACAGAACATAGGAGCGGCAACTTCCTACTCAATTTGGTCCTGTGCCATCTAGTGGCCAAAAGGATAATTGCAGTGGAATCCCTGGACACTGAGCAGGTGCAAACACTGGGAATCCATGGAGTGAAAGAGGGGCCCAAACCCACAAAAATTGAAGTCTCTTTGGAATTCATAAGATGTACCTTTAAGCCATGTAAATTCTGTCATCCTGTGTTTCATTCTTAATGTTTATGCTTATTTACTACTTCAACAGAAAACACACTATATTCAATCCATTGTCTCTTAATTGATCAACTACGTTTACAGTAATATAAAACATAATATAATATACAATATAGCCTAATATAATGTAGTGAAAACTCAGTGATTGAAGACATGCTCAGCTATGAAAAGCATTACAGAGCAGAAGTGCCACAGGTCACTGATTAGTCCAGTCCCCTGGGACAGGGGTGTTTTGGTATTCTCAAAATGCCATGTGCAAAGCTGGATGACAATATATGTAAACGATTTTCCCACCTATTACACCTTACACATATGATAAGAGGAGGTGGGTTTTATAGAGGTTTCTGGTCACAGGGGAAATTAACAGTCTCTGCCTGATTGTTTTCATATCACGAAGGCATTACTATAAGAGGATTCCCAGGAAATCTCATAAGAATGCAGATTTTAACAATCTCTTCCTCTGTCTCTAGCCCAGCATTCATGTAATGGCAAAACTCCAAGGGAAGATTCTTCCGTTATGGGTGCCCCTCTAGCGGGGGTCTCCACGGAAGGGCAGGGGGAAAGTCTCATTGCTGTGGGATCAGGACAGATGAACCGGGAATGATTTGCCAAACCTTAACGCACTCAAATTATTTTTCAAACATTTTAGGTTTGGCAAAATGCATCTTGCTAAGCCCCCTTTCCCGACATTTTTATACCCATGTGTATTTCAAAGGAAATTTAATATGTATGTTTCTGATTCACTTAGGCATAACTCAGCACAACTGTTCGGTGAAAATCACTCTGTGTCCAAGAATCTTCCCGAACCCCTTATTTCATAAGCCCCTTTAAATGATTTCCTTTCTAAACAGGAAGTGTATTTTTCCCAGAACAAATTGAATTCAAACCCCCAAAAAGATTTAAGTTTGGGTCAAAATTCAGAGTCCTTGAATGCCGAGGAAGGTCAGAAGTCGCAAACAATCCCTCACGTTAGTGACAGCGCCCCACACTGAGAAGAGCAGAGTGCTATAAGAAACATGCTGTGATTACACTGAGCAATATTTTATACTCTTTGAAACCGGAAGTCTGGCTGCCTTGATGGGGCGCTGGCCTAACCAAGCAACTGCTGAGCCTGGTGGCCAGGGAAGTGTGCGGTCCTGTTGCTCTCTGAGTGCTAGCATTTTTCCTCAGCAGCTAACACTGATGGTACATTCCCTGCCCAGGTCCATGGGGGCTTCTCCCCCGCAGGGAGGACCTCAGCATCCAATGTAGGTGTTGAAACTGGGAGTTCATCCATGAACTAGCTTCATCTATTATATATTAGGATTAATTTCGCCTTTGTTTTAAAATTTACAGCATGCTAAAAGCACAGCACATCTTGGGCTTGGGATAGAGCTCAATGACACGACTTTTGCCTGGCAAGTTCAAGGTCCTGAGTTTCATTCCCGGTGCCTCCCCAAAAATAAACAAATAAAAACAAAAACACAGCACATTTACAGCACTTGGTTAAAGTCAACATAGTAGAAGGATGGTAAGACTTCTTCCAATGTGCTGCTCTTTATATAAAATGACATAATTTCCCCCTCAATTTTGTTTTTTCTTGTCATAGTGATGTGACAGGATTTGCTCAGGATTAAATTTGCCATAAAGAACAGAAACCCCAAAAAAGGAGGTTTTTGATAAGACAGGAACCTACTTTTTGCTTGTATGGGGAAAAAATCCAAGGAAAAAAATCTAGAGCTGAAAAGTCTGATTCCAGACCCATCACAGACCTAGGCTCTTCTTGCACGTCTGTTCCAGTTTCTGAACAATCTAACTTTCAGTTCAGAATGGCTTCATCATCACAATATAGCTGCTGGAGCTCCAGCCTTCTGTCTATGACTAGGCAGCAGAAAGGAAAAGAATCCTCTCCACTGACTGCCCCACAAAATCTCAAATCAAGACTTTAGTCTATATTTCTTTCATCACCCCATCTACAAGAGAAGCTGGGATATATGTTTTATTGATCTTTTCTGTCAATAATATGGGATTCCATGTGCAAGAAAAGAAAAAGAACAAAATCTGAGAGTCAACTGGCAGTCTGCCTGGTCCACCATGATTTTTTCTGGGCTTGTCTCAACTCCTAACCACTGGATGATAGACCCTGGGGAAAGTTCCGGGAGCCTCTGCGTGTGTGAGGTCAGCTCAAGACCAGGCACACAGGTATCGTGACGTATCCTGTTTCTGTGGAATTAGTTCTGTTTGCATCTGCCTGGTGTACAAGTATGATTTACCTCAGATTAACTTGTGTGTGGAAGCTCTTCCCTCAGGGTCCAACAGGGTCAGCAGGACTGAAAAGAAAGTGGCTGAAAAGAACAGTAGCTAACCCTTTTCCCTCCTGGCCATGTCAGCCAGTTCATCTTCCTTCTGCCTGGGCAGCTCCTGCCTCTGCTACCATCACTGAGTGCTGTAGCTTGAATTTGAAGTGTCTCCCCGAGGCCCATGTGTCACCAGCCTGTGGCACTATTTGGAGATGGAGGAGGTGGGGCCCTGAAGGGAGGAAGGGAGAGGAAGCTAGGTCACTGAGGATGGGGCCTTGAAGTGAGAATAACACCCTGGCCCCTTTTCTTTCCCTCTGTGCTTCCTGGCTGCCATGGGGTGAACAGGCCTCCTGTGTCCCAGACTCCCACCACGACTTCCTGTGCCACCCTAGTCCTGAAACAACAGGGCTGAGACCATGGACTGAGCCCTCGGAAACCATGAGCCGAAACAGAACTGTCCTCCTTTGAAATTGACTGTTTCCGGTATTTTATTACAGTAACAGGTAGCTGATGAACACACTAGTAAACTCAGGTCAGCAGATTTTCCCATTTTCCATTTCCTGTGATGTAAA
>RJWM01025243.1:0-29610 GCA_004363535.1 Dasyprocta punctata | reverse complement strand
TTTTTTTTTTTTTTGGTACCGGGGATTGAACTCACAACTTCGTGCTTACCAGTCAGGTGCCTGTGCCACTGAGCTAAATCCCTAGGCCCTGGCCTGGCAGTTTGTAAGCATTTATGAAAAAACTGTTCCAGTCTAGTCACAGTCAGGAGGAGTTTATATTTGTAATCCCAGGAAAAATGATTGGAATTCTAATATATAAATTCTAATCGACCATATCCAGTGCAACTCATGGCATGAATGAAGAGGTAAACGCGTATCTGTAGTTGCGGGGAACCAAGGGAGTCCTAAATCCAGTCAGAGCAACAGCTAACTGGAATAAAGACCACAACCCAGGGCCGAACCCAGGTTTCATTAATTTGTGTAGAGGGGAGTGGCTCTGATGTCCTGGGTGGGGGGATTCGAAGGAAAGTACATCAAATCATTGTGGCCTAGCAAGGAGAGGAGTTGGTAGACTGTGATAAATCTAGGAGAGATAAGAATGGGCACCAGGTGTCTGTAAGCCAAGGTTAGCCTTGATCTTAGAGGAGAAATGAGAAGGGAACAAATTTCAAGTGAGAGTGAAGAGTCACTCAGGTTATCCCCCTCCCCATGTTTATCCTAAACCTGTGGGAGAGAAATGTCCTGCTTAGGAAGACCCTTCCCCTACCCAGCCTGAAGGGATGGCCTCAGTGGTGCCTGACTGATCTCCAGGACCCATGAAACTATCCCCATTTCCCTCTGCCATGTGACACATAAGGAGGTCACACGTTCCCCCTGAGCCCCAGGATAAGAGCTGTCCACCTTTTCTTCAGATGGTGCTTACTTCAGCCCTCGCAAAAGGGGAGGCTGTGGAGAAACTAAAGCAAGTGAGAAGGAGCTGGTTAACAGTTTTGAGAAGGAATTTGGAAAGGTGTTCAGTGGAGAAGGAAGGGAGGAGGCAGAAATCGGAACTGTCTCACTGGTCTTCTTAGCACAGAGTTGGTCCCTGTGAAACACAGTAAGTGAACAAACATGAAACCAGCCTTCTTACTGAGATGAGACGTTTATTTCATTGCTGGCATCTGCTCTAGAACAGTTCTAGACTCAGCACCAGGAAAGATGGTTGCTCACAGAGGAGACTTAGTTTGCTCCATGCAGTCAGCTGTTTTTCATGGTTTTCTTTATCCAGGGTAGAAAACGTGAAACTTTGGTGTAGACACGTGGTGTTGTCCCATTTTTTGGTCCGTAAGAGACAATTCCCTGGGCCACGTTACTGCACACCAGGGGGCCTCCAGAGTCGCCCTGTAAATAGAGAGTGAGTCTGTGAGGCAGTGCACCTCCTAACTTGTCACTTCTGATATCCCGAACCCCCTCATGAAGTACTAAGGGTGCAGTCTGCTTGTGAGAGATTAGCGGGAAGTACAGGCCCTGGGGCCCTTAGCTGCCAAGCTCTGACTGTGGACATCATCATTCCTGTACCTCACTCTTGGGGCCAGCCTTTGTCTGCACTCCCAGGCCCTGGGACCTTATCCCTGTAGAGTTATGTGGGACCATTGGTTTCAGGTCACTGTTTAAGGCCATGGAAGCTGACGAGTAGGTCCGACACTGAGCAGGGAGGATGAGCTCATTGACCAAGGGGGTACCAGCTCAGAGGAGCCAATTGGTTTTAATTACTGCACACCCAGGAAACAGTTTTCTACTGCCTGTGAGGTGATCTCAGGCAGCGTGCTGCAAACTGAAGCTTCCAGTGGGGCTCTCTTCACCAGAGGCCCCTTGGTTAAGTGCTAGAGGCCTTAGTTACCACCCAGATTAGGCTGCTCCCTTTTTTCTCTTTTCAAGGAGAAAGAGCACAGCCTACTAAGTGAAGGAATCCCTGATGCTTGGTCTCTTGGTCCTAGATCTGTCCCAAACACCCATTTCTCCAAAGCCAAGAGTGACAGATGCCTAGTCTTACCCTAAAGGAAGCATTTTTAATCTTTGGGTCTCCCACACAAATCTCAGTAGCAGGGTCGTAATGCCTTTGAAAGCGGGATTCACACTCCTTATCCTTCTGCACTGTCATCTCCACCTCCTGCAGCGTGCTTGGAAATCTCCCCCGTGGGGCCAACTGCCCCCATCCAGCCACCTGGCACAGGGTACCTGGCTTCACCTGGGACTTGCCCTTGGGCAGCCTGAGTAGCCGCACAGCTTTAGTCAGGTTGGCCTTTTTCTCCAGCTGATGGGAAAGAAGTAAGAAAGTCCAGATTAGCATATGACTCCTGGGTTTGGACATTGTGATGGACATGATGGCAAAAAGGGAAGGGGCAGGGTTCCTGTGGAAGTGGCAACTCTGCATGAGGAGAGCAAGAGCAACAAGGAGGTATGACTTACCTTCAGGAGCATGATGTCATTGGTGAAGGTTTTAGGATTATATTCTTGGTGGGGGAACGCTTTTCTTACATAGATGGCCTGCTGGGTGTCCTCCTTTTCCTTGATGTTGTGGGCCCCCAGTGTGACCTTTATCAGGCTGCCCAAAGAGGAGTGGGTTGAGTGATGTGGAGCCACAGAGGACACACCCCAAGAACTGTGAAGAGCAGGCTACAGCTGGTACAGCATGCAGCTGCAGATGACAGAGGGCCACCTCGCTGAATGACTGTGCTTTCTTAGTAACTGAGGCTGAAATCTTGGACCTTGGGCACCAGAGTTTCTCAGGGATCAGTTGCCTCCAGGAAAATGCATGAAACTGCTTTACTCTGCATGGTTATGCCAAAGCATTGTCCTGGGTCTACATGTATCAGGCATGATAGCCCTGTTTTTTTTATGTCAGAAATTCTTTGGTGCCAACTTACTTAACTCCCCTTGGGACATGGTGGCCCTTTCTCACCCTCAATGAGCCTCCTGCATGTGTGTCTCCAGGAGATCAGGAATCTCTTTGGGAAGAAGGGCTCTGAGAAGTGTTTCCTGGAGACTGTGGACTGTTTTTAGTTTCTCACCTCCCTAAACAGTGAGCAGCTGTCAGCACAAACTTCTCTTGTATCAGGAAACCACCACACTTCATTACAGAATTGTTATTCCAGGTCTCAAGGTAGGCCATGTAGGGGCGGGAGTGGGGTTTGGCTTCATGTCCCCCGATGATCTCTTCTGGAAAAAAAAAAAACTGTTTGTGTGCAGCCACTGAGTCACTGAGCAAGCATCTACTTAGTGCTCTAGAAGTTCTGGGCGTTTGGGAGCCTGGGGTGGTCTGAAGTTGGCAGGAACCTGGAAGAAGGAGCCTCAACTTCTTTTGCATAGAGAGGGAAACCATATCTTAGTCTAGAAATCTTTCTTCTCCATTTCATTGGAGATGAACATATCTCTCTGGGGACAATAAAACCCCTGAGGCTTTTCAGCATTCCTCTGCTGACTTTTTACTTCCCTTAAGTAACTAAAACCCTTCTGAGGCCTGTGATGTCTAGGATGGTGACACTTCCACTGGCAAGGCTTAAAGTGTACTCTAGATGTGATCTTATCCTCTTTCCTAGGGCCCTGACATGTAATGGGTGCCTGAGAACTGTTTATTGACTGCGTGGAGGAACAGCTCCAGTTAGTCTCGGTATGAAGATTGGTAGGGCAGTGTAGATTGGATTCTGGAAAGTAGAGAAGCTCGAGTCTGCCTCTGTGGCTCATACTGGAAAGCAGGGGAGCCACTAAAGGTTTGAGATGAAAAGCAGAGCTGGAGAAATGGATTAGGACCGAGGAAAGGCAAAAATAGTGTTCTGAGGACAGTGATTCCATCTAGTGTGGGGTCACTGAGCTCTGGGCATCTCTGCTAAGTAGTTGATGCAGGTCACGTCTTTCCCCTCCCACACACAGGCCTATTCTGCCCTCTCCAGGAGCATTTGGTCTTTTCTCCTTGTTATTTCTCACTATTTGGGTGCACTTTAAGGAAAGACCCCCTTACCAGATGTCAAAGATGGGACCTACGGAGGGGATAGTATCCACTGGCTCTTCTTGAGAACAACCTCTAGTAGCTTATGCAGTGTCCTACTTGGGGTTCTCTGGTGGGATTGGAGTTCAGGTTCAGAGCAATGCTGGCAGACAGATGAATCGGGTGTGTGTGGAGAGACAGGGGATCCATGTGCTCTGTGGAAAAAGATTGGGTCTTTGGGGAGTGGAGAAGGTCACTCACCTGCTTTTGCCGTGGGGGTCAGAAAGAAGGCCAACAGAAGCAGGAGCTGCTGCATCTTCCCAAGAAGGCTCTCCAGGTCAGAGCTTCTGAAGTTGTGTCCTTGCTGTCTTTTAGCCCTTAGGAAGGAAGGGGGAGGAGTTGGCCCAGTGACCTCATGTTTCCCACTGGTTTTGTGATGCTTCATCCTGGGAGGCTTTCTAAGAAAGCGTACTACTCCCACTGCCTCCCCTCATCATGACATCTTCTAAGTGTTTGTGTGAGAATCGTACAGTGACCACAGTTGCTGATTCAGAGTAAACCACCTGCTCCAGCTCTCATCAAGAACTCAAGAATGCAAAGTGGGGGCTGTAGGATGTGGTATTAGCCAGTACAGCCTCAGAAACCTGGGTTCCCAGTGACAAAATTATCAATGCCAGACTTCCAGTTCATCAGAATAGGTTCTGCAGATGAGCATTAAGGCCATAACTTGTGCTGGAATCAAGTATGTTGGAGAGAGAGCTAAACATCTGGTGAAGCAGACAGAATCCCAGTAACCCAATTTCAGGAAGGCTGTGGTGGAGTGATATACAAACAGTAACAAATCATGGCAGCCATCTACTAAGTCTGTATGGTGACTGTTACATCATTATAGCCTCCTTCCAAGAGAATCCTAAACATAATTGGAAATATTCAGTGTAATGGAGTCTACCTCTCTTCTCAATATTTTTTAAAAAAATTTCTGTACTTGGAGTTTATTGGTCTAAATTAGCAAATTGCTGTGGGCTTTAGGATTTCAATTCATGAATTGGCATAGGTTACTCCTACTACTTTGGGTAAGCTGTCTCGGATCCCATTCAAACCATATGAACTAATGATGGAAAGGTACTGGTTATTCGAAGGATAGTCAGGTCACTCAACTGCTGATACATCGTAAATCTTCACTGTCAATTTGATAGACTTAAGAGATGCTTCAGAGAGTAATATAGTCCATTTCTGAGTGAGTCTGGGTGGGGTTTTGAGGTGTGATCTTAGGGTTTACATCTGGGCACTGATCCCTTGTTTTTATGGCTCTTACTATTCTGTGCTTCCTGGGGTTGCCTTGCTCCACCAAGCCTTCTGCCCTAGTGTACCTGCCTTGGAGCCAGCCAAACATGGACTGAATCCTCTGAAACCATGTTGTTTGAGGGATCACTGTATCTATAATTAGTTGGATGCTGGTGATTTAAATTTCCTCTGTATGTTTCTATATTTTACATTTTTTTCCTATGAGGAATATTATGTTTGAGCAGTTAAAATTCCAGTGAAAGTGTCTACTTTGTCAATAGAGAACCATCAATATTTATCAAAGCTGTATTTGTTTTTAACTTAACTTTGTGAATAGTAAATAATTTAAAAATAAAGTTATCTTTCTGATTGTAGACATGATATATATTCATTAAGAAAATTCAGTGAGTAGAAAGGAAAAAATAACATTTATTTGTCTACCTCCCACAGATAGTTAAAATCCCTTATTAGTACATGTTTTATTATATAATAATTACATTTATTGTGGGGAGTTGGTATGTAGCACATCTTATTTCTTTTTGTCCTCTTTCTGTCTCCTCTTTCCTCTTCCTCCATCTCTTAGTCATCTTATTTGAAAAAGATCTATCTCGCTGTTTCCTATTATTTATCTTTTATTTTTCTCTTCAATTTATTTATACTTTAGGCTTCTTTTAAATGTAAGCTTTATTTAAGCTTGTGTGAATAATTTACTTTACTTAACATTGTGGTCTCAAAGTATATCCATTTTTCTACAAATGACTTTTGTTTATCCTTCTTTATAGAAGAGTAGTATTCCATTGTGTACAAATACCACATTTTCTTTATCCATCTATTGATGGACAGACATACAGGTTGCTTCCAAGATGTAGCTGTTGTGAATTGTGCTACTCTAAACATGAGTATGTGTGATTCACTGTAATAACATGTCTGTAACTTTTTTAGGAAGATACCTAGAAGGGAAACCACTGGGTTAAATGGAATTTCTACTTTTAGGTTTTTGAATATTCACTGTACTGATTTCCATAGTCACACAGACTATTAAACTCATGTAATAAGCATATATTAAATACACAGGACAATGCTGTATATACAATGCAATTTACTTCTTATTGTATTTCTTCTTACTTACCTCTATAATTCAAGCATTTTAACTACACTAAAAAAACTGATTAGTTAGTGCCACCATAGTGCCTATTTCCTAGTTTAAAAAAATTTAGCATGCAGTTAATTTCTAAAGTTGTAGATTTTTAGGGCTGATGATATAGCTCAGTAGCACAGAACCTGCCTGGCAAGTGTGAGGTTGTGAGTTTGATTTCCAGTACAAAAAAAAAAAAAAAAAAAAAAAAAAAGCCCAAAAACCTCTCAAAAATAACAACAACAAACCCTCCATAAAAACACTGAAGATTGTAGATTTCTAAAAAAGCAACATAAGCAAAGAGAAAATATTAAAATTATCTGAAATTTTAATTACTCATTGAAAATTCAGTTTAGTGTCTTGAAGTATGATCTAATACTTTTTTAACGTAATATTTAAATTTTTAAATTTAAAAAGGGATGATGCTAAACAAGATCATAAACTGTTTTTTAAAATTGAGGTGAAATTAAAAGCCGGGCATGGTGGTGCAAGACTTTAATCCCAGCACTTGGGAGACTGAGGCACGAGGATCGTTGTGAGTTCAAGACCACCCTGGGCTACAAAGAGAGCTCAAGGCTGGCCTGAACTATATAGTGAGACCCTGTCTCAAAAAATAGGGCCAGGGATTTAGCTCAACAGCCTAAGCACCCATTTGGCAGGTGTGAGGTTGTGAGTTTGACCCCCGGTACCAAAACCAAAAAACAAACAAACAAACAAAAAACTGAGGTGAAATTAACATAATACACATGTAACTATTTTAAATCATACAATTTAGTAGCATTAGTACACTCAAAATGTGCACTCACAATTTCAAAATTTTTCTGGCTCCTCAGAACATTGTGTAAATATTAAATAATCACTCCCCATTTCCCCTTTACCTCACTCTCCTCCACACTGCACCGATAATCTTTTGTCTCTATGAATTTGAATATTCTGAATATTGCATAAAAATGGAATCATCTGTAATCTATTGTATTGGCACCTTTCACCTAGAATAATATTTCTGATCCCCATCCAATCTATACTGCGTATTAGTATCCATTTCTTTGTATGGCTGTTTTATATTTCAAGTATAATTTTCCACTCACTTGTGAGTGAACATTTAGATTATTTCTACCTTTTGGTCATTTTGGCTAATGTGTCAATAAAAACTCATGCAAAAATTTCCACGTGGGCAACATGTTATTAATTCCTCTTGGGTATATCAAAGAGTGGAATTCAGGTCATATGCTAGTTCAATGTTTAAATTTTTGAAGAACTGCCAAACCAACTGTCACTCTGGCTGTACCATCTTACATCACACCAGCAATGTATGAGGGTTTCTAGTTTTTCACATGCTTACCAAAACTTTTTTTGTTATTATATTTATTATAGGAGGCTGAAGTAGTATCACATTGTGGTTTTGATTTGCATTTCCTTCATGCCTACTAATGTTGAGCATCTTTTTGTGTACTTGCTGTTCGTTGGCATATCTTGTTTGGAGAGATGTCAATTTATTTTGTTTTTTATTTTGAAGAGTAAAAAAGCAAAATTCCAAAACAATATAATAGGAAATTAATAATAAGTAACACATTGTGTTATTTTCAAAGTAGTTGCTCAGAGTACAAGATATAGGCATGAAATATTGTCCATACAATATTGGCACAACCTTTGTTTTCAGTGAATGAAGAGAAACTAGTACTATAACTTTCTTAACTAATATATACATACAACTAATATATATACTTATACATATAATTTTACTTATTCCTTACTTTCTTTCTCCTTTCCTTCATCATAGTATCTCTTTCCTTTTGAAAAGACTTCTTCCAAATTCACAATACCTACTGTACATTTTGGATCTTATTTACTTGTTGAGCTTCTCACAGTAGTGAGATAATATAATGTTTATACATGTGGGTCTGATTTCTTTCACATATGAGTATGGTCTCGAGTTGCAACTATTTACCATAAAAGTCTCAAATGTATGCTTTATGTATGAATAGTACTCCATTGCATAAATAGACCACATCTTTTTGATCAATTCTTTGGTTGATGGACATTGGTTTGTTTTCAAGATTTAGCTATTACAAATCGTGCTGCTATAAACATGGGTACATGTATACTGCTGTGGTATGATGCTTTAAATTCTTCAGGGAGGACTCCCAGAAGGTGTATAACTGGGTCAAATAGGACCTCTCATCTTAGTTTTTTTTTTTTAATAATCTCTACACTGATTTCCAGTGGTTGTACTGGTCACCAGTCTACACTCTTACTAACAGTGGAGAACTGTTCCTTTTTCCTGACAGTTACTCCAGTATTTATTATTGACTGATTTCTTGATGATAGCCATTCTTGCTGGAGTGAGATAGAATCTCAGCATTGTTTTAGTTTGCATCTTTCAGATAACCAGTGATGTTGCACATTTTTTCTTATGTTTATTTGCCATTTGTACTTCTTCATCTGAGAAGTGGACATTCACCTCAGATGCCCATTTTTGGATTCAGTCTTTGAATTTTGGGGACCTGTGCTTTTTCAATTCTTTACATGTTCTGGATATAAGTCCTGCCTCTGAGGGACAACTGGTTATACATTTTTGTCACTCTGTGGGTTGTCTTTTCACTCTGTGATTTCTTTTGTCATGCTTAAAGCTTTTTAATAAGGTGAGATCCCCTTTGTTGACACTTGGTAGTATTTCCTGTGTAGTCTGGGTTTTGTTCATGAAGTCTCTGCCTATACTTATGCCTTGAAGATTTCTGCCTATTTGCTCTTCCAGTAGATTTTGTGTTTCTGTTTTAATGTTTAGATCTTTGATCCGTTTTGACATTAGTTTAGTGCATGATGATAGATATGGGTCTAGCTTTAGTCTTCACTGTGTAGAAAACCAATTCTTCCAGCACCATTTATTAAAGAGACTTTCTTCCAGTGAACCTTTTTGGCCCTTTTGTTAAATATAAGGTGGCTGAGTGAGTCTGGAGTTGTATCTGGGTCTTCTAATCTGTTCCACTGATCCTCAGGTTTGTTATTTTGCCAGTACCGTGCCGTTTTTATCACAGTAGCTTTATAGTGTAATTTCAAGTCAGGAATTGTGATGCCCCCTCTCTTGCCTTTGTTGCAAAGAATTGCCTTTACTATTCTAAGTCTTTTCTGGTTCTACAGGAATTTTAGGATTGTTTTCTCTAATTCTATGAGATATGCTGTTGTAATTTTGATTAGAATTGCATTAAATATGTTTAACAGTTTTGGAAGTATAGCCATTTTCACTATATTTGTTCTTCTTACCCAAGAGCAAAGGACATCTTTCAATTTTCTGATATCCTCTTTAATCTTTTTTTTCAAAGTACTGTAGTTGTCAATGTAGAGGTCTTTTACATATTTTGTTAGATTGATTCTTAGGTATTTCATTTTTGGAGTGCTACTTTGAAAGGTATTATTTCCCTAATTTCTCTCCTAGTGAATTTTTTATTCATGTACAGGTAGTTTATTGATTTTTAAATGTTGACTTTGTGTCCAGCTACACTCCTGAATTTTCTTATTAAATCTGAATTTGTTTATTAGTTGAGGATTTTGGGTATTCATTGTAGAGCACCACATCATCCATGAGTAATGATAATTTAATTTCTTCATTACCTATTTCTTTCTTTTCTTTGTCTAATTACTGTGGCTAAAGTTTCTAGAACTGTTTTGAATAAAAGAGGAGACAGTGAACATTCTTGTTTTGTTCTTGATTTTAGAATGAAAACTTTCAGTTTTTGTCCATCTTTTGTGATGTTGACTGTTGGTTTGTCATAGATGGCTTTTATCAGATTGTGATAAAGATCACCTATTCCAATTTTTTATAGGGTTTTTATCATGAATGGGTGCTGGACTTTGTAAAAAGCTTTTTCTGCATCTGTTGAGGTCATCATGTGTTTTTGTCCTTGGTTCTGTTAATATGGTATATTGCATTCACTGATTTATATATGTTGAACCATCCCTTCATCCTTGGAAATCCAACTTGGTCATGGTATATAATTTTCTTGATGGTTTGCTGTATTCTGCAATTCTATATTGAGGATTTTTGCATCTATATTCATTAAGGAGATTGGCCTGTAGTTCTCTTTCTTTGTTGGTTTCTTCTTTGGTTTTAGTATCATGGGAATGCCTGCTTCCAGGAATAAATTTGGGAGTATTACTTTCCTTTAAATTTCATTAAAGAGTGTGAGAAGTAGTGCTGTTAGTTTTTCTCTAAATTTCTGCTAGAACGCAGCAGTGAATCCATCAGGGCCTAGATTTTTCTTTATTATTTATTTATTTTTTATTTAAGAGAAAATGGACACAGAAGACAGAAACAAAAAGCAAAAAAGACAGACAAATAACAACAACAAATTTGATATGATAACATTGTAGGTTTACACAATGAGATGGTTGAAATTTGGCAGTAGTTACAATATTGCATATCATTACGTTCATAGGGGTTGTTCTGATTAACAGATATAGACATGCAAAATGTATCAAATCATGAGTATTAACTTCTCTTTTTCAGTAGCTAATGCATTTAGTAATATAGTCATTTTAACTGTCCTATGTATACCTATTTATAAATTTATGTCTTTTTCCTTTTCCCTTCCTTCTTTCCCCTTAGAATACCTCTTATTATCATAAAATACTGCCCATATCAAGTCTAATATAATCAAGCAAGATAGTTTAGAATGAAACCAATCATGAATAAAAGAATGGTCATAAAGAAGAGAAACAAAAAACTAAAGGGATCAACAAGCAACAATAATATATCCGATACTGTAACATTATAGATTTACAAAATGAGATGATTGGAATTTTACAGTAGCTGTAACGTTGCATATTGTTACCTTCAAGGGGTTTGTTCAGATTGACAGATAAAGACATGTAAGATTGATCTAATCATATGAATATCAACTGTTCTCTCTCACCAGTTAATGCATTTAGTAATATAGTCTTTCAAATTATCTTATGTATACCCTCATATAAATCTATGCCTTTTTCCTTTTCCCTTCCTTCCTTCCTCAGTTCCCCTTGTAATACCTCTTATTGTCTTCAAAATAATTGCCCTTACCAATTGGCCTAATATAGTCGAATGAAATAGTACTGAATAAAACCAATAAATAAAATAATGGAAGTAATACATAGTAATGCAACGTTGATTTCTATAATGCCTCATATTATCTTCTAGTCAGTTGCCTATACCATCTGTTGTAATACAATCAAACAAAGATAGGTTAAAATCCCTCAAAACAGAACAGTGAAAGCAATACCTGGTTTTGAAACAAGGTGATCGAATATCATTAGGGCTACCCTAATAAATTTTGTTATCTTTAAAATAGCTATCTTTGTCATCATATATAATCAAGTTAAGCAGGTTAAGGTAGAATAAGATTAAACTAAACAGCTCATTGAAAACAATACTGGACCCAATACTGGACCCCCAATGATGGATTATTCATTTGTCTGCCCTGCTCAGTGATATCTCTCTGGCACTGTTTCTGGAGCTGTGGACTTTTTTTTTTTTTATCTCTCTCTAGAATGTCCTTCAGTATTCTTTGCAGGGCCAGCTTGGTTGTCATAAATTCCTTTAGGTGTTCTTTGTCGTGGAAGTATCTTGTTTCTCCATTGATTTTGAAAGATAATTTTACAGGGTACATCAATCTGGGTTGGAAGTTATTTTCCTTCAGGGCTTGAAATACTTCACTGCAAGCTCTTCTTGACCTGATGGTTTGTGTTGAGAAGTCTGTCGTGATTTTGATGGGCCTTCCTTTGTAGGTAATCTGTCTCTTTTCTCAGCTTTTAATATTTTGTTTTTGTGTTGAATGTCTGGAATCTTGATTATTATATGTCTGGGTGCAGGCATATTTTGGTCATGTTTAGCTGGAGTTCTATATGCTTCACTTATCTGAAAGTCTCTTCCTGTTCCCATGCTTGGAAAGTTTTCTGAAATTATTTGTGTAAATAGGCTTTTAAGTTGATCTGTATTGACCCCTGCTTTTTCACTCACACCTTTTATTCATAAATTATATTTCCTTGGGTTGTTTTGCAGCCGTTGCACTGCCACTTCCAGGTTTCTTATTATTTTTTGGAGGTCTTTCCTTTCTCAATACCAGGCTTCTAGCCTGTCTTCCAGGTTTGAAAGTCTATCTTTAGTTTCCTTCAGGTGGTTCTGCCAATTTTCATTGCAGTCTTTGATTTCCTGGTAGTCTCTCTGAATCTGTTTCATATATTCTAATTCTTTTTTGGTTTGCTCCTCCTTGGTTTCTCTCGATTTTCCACACTCCACTTTTCTGTCTATGTCTCCTTTAGAGATGCCTAGTGATTCCTTTATTAAGCATTTCATTTCTATTTTCAGTTGTGTCAACAGTTCTGCTCTAATTTCTTTTATAGCTTCATGGAGCTGTCTCCCCACTCCAGTTGTCATCGCCTCAGAGATTTTAATTGTTGGGCTCCCGACTTCTGCATTTGCTTCTCCTGGATTTGCTCTGCTTGAATCGGAGGCCAAAGAGTGCCCTTTACCTTTCTGTCTTGGCATTTTCCTGGATTTTTCAGGAGTCTTGTGGTTTCTCTGGAGTGAGCCTGTGTTGGTCCACTGCCTTTCCCCAGCCCTTCTCTGCTCCACGGGTGTCTGGTACAGTGTGCGGGGTTGGGGCCACTGCCTGGGAACCTGTGCAGGTTGTCTGTGAAACTTCCCCTGCCACCCCTAGGGCACGCATGTAGCCTTGGTCTCCAGACCTAGCCAGTCACTTGCCGGGACCCTCTGGGGCTCAGTCAGAGCAATTTCTTTGGGACTGTGCCCAATTAGGTGCGATTCTGCTCTCAGGATGGATGCCAGTCCCTCACTCTCCCTCATGGGGGTGGGGGGTGGGGGGCCGGGAGCTGGGACCTGCTGTGCTCAGCCACTCGCCTGCTCTAGCCCACCTTGCTCCACGATGGATTGCTGCCTCCACTGTCACTGCCGCAGTCACAGCACTTTAATTGGTCACAGCACTTTAATTGCAGTTTCCCAGGATGCTCCCTGTTGCTAATTGGGTTCAACTCTGGTCAGAGGTGCTGCCAGCCTCCTCCTTTGTTTGATTACTTCTTTTTTTACTCTTTCTGTGGGCTTCAATTCTCATTTTAGGTTCTTCTTGGGTCCAGAGGACCCATCTCCCTCTTTTTTTTCTTCTCTTTGTTATCATATTCGAGCATTTGGATGGTATCTTTCAGGGAGTCCCCCATCACGGTGTTCACTGGTCCACCATTTTCCAGGAAGTCTAGGTTTTTCTTTATTGGTAGGGTTTTAATTACATCTTTGATTTCATTGATTTATACTGATTTATTTAGGATTTTTATATCTTCTTGATTCAGCTTGGTAAGTCATGTATGCCTAGGAATCTGTCTATTTCTTCTGCATTTTCCATCTTACTAGGCTACAAGTTCTCACATTAGATATAGATGATCTTCTGGATTTCTGTACTGTCTGTGGTGGTTTCACTCTTTTTATTCATAATTTCATGAATTTGAGTCTTTTCATTTTTTGATAAGGTTCACTAAGTGTTTGGTGACTATTTAATCTTTCAAAGAGATAATTGTTTGACTCATTATTCTTTTATTGTTTTCTTAGTCTCCAGTGCATTAATTTCTGATCTGATCTTTATAATTTTCTCCCTCACATGAGCTTTGGGCTTGGTCTCTGCTTGTTTTTATAGAAGTTTGAGGTTCAACATTAAGTTGTTTATTTGTGCTTGCTCTGTTTTCCTGATATAGTTATTCATTGGTATTAATTTTCTTAGGACTGCTTTCATTGTGTCCCATAAGTTCTGGCTGTAATGTCATTATCATTTAATTGCAGAAACTATCTAATTTCTTCTTTAATTGTTCAGGAGGGTGTTGTTTAATTTCTATGTGTTTATGAAGTTTTTCTGGATTCTTTTGTCATTGATTTCCAATTTCATTGCAGTGTAGCTTGATAATATGCATGGGATAATTTCATTTCCTTTTCATTTACTTAAGCATGTTCTATGAGCTAGTATGTGCTCTATTTTGAAGAACATCCCATGTGCAGCTGAGAAGATTGTGTATTCTGATGTTGTGGTGTGGAATGCTCTGTAGACATCTACTAAGTCAATTTGTTTGAAAATTCAATTCAGTTATAATATTTCATTGCTGACTTTTGGTCTAGTTGATCTGTCTTTTTGTAATAGTGGGATATTGAGACACCCCAATGCTGTTGTATTGGTGCTTATTTGATTTTTTTCATGTCTGTTAATATTTGTTTTATATAGTTGGGTACACTGGTATTTGTTTCATATATATTTATGGTTGTTATCTCTTCCTCTTGGATTATTTCCTTTACAAGGACTTGGTGACTTCTTTGTCTCTCTTCATCAGTCTTGGCTTGAGATTCAGCTTGTCAGCAAACAGAATAGATACCCCTGTTACATGGGATAGCTTTCCATCCTGTGACTTTCAGTCTATGTATTTCTTTTTGAATTAGATGTGTTTCTTGTATGTAGCATATTGTTTGTTCTTTTCTGTTTTTGTTTTTTCTTTTTGAGACAGGATCTCATTATGCAGTTCAGGCTGGCCATGTGCTCACTTTGTAATCCAGGCTGGTCCTGGATTTGCAGCAATCCTCTAGCCTCAGCCTCCAAAGTGCTGGTGTTGTTGTTTCTTGGATCATTCTGCCAGTCTGTGTCTTTTGACTGTGATTTGAGACCATTGACATTGATCATTATAACTGATATATATTGACTTATCCATATCATATTATTTTCCTGTTGTTGGCTTTCACTCCCCCCTCCCCTGGTGTTTAATTATTTGCCTTGCCTAGTGGATTCCTTCTGTTGGGGTCTATGGAGTTTTAGTAATGGTTATCTCTTTCTAGAATGTCCTTCAAAACATTTTTGAGTGCTTGCTGCTAGTCATAAATTTCCTCAGATGTTCTTTGTCATGCAAGTATCTTATTTCTCCATCAATTTTGAAACATAGTTTGGTGGGGTACATCAATCTGGGTTGAAAGTTGTTTTCCTTTAGAACTTGGAGTACTTCACTTAAAGCTCTCCTTGACTTTAGAGTTTGTGCTGAGAAGTCAACTTGGTTCTGATGGGCTTTCATTTATAAGTGATTTGTTTGTTTTCCCTAATAGCCTTTAAGATTCTATTCTTGTGTTGAATTTCTTGACTCTTGACTATGATATGTCTGGCTGTGAATTTTTCTTTGATCATGGCTAATTGGATTTCTATACGCCTCAGTATGTCAAATTCTTCTTTCCTACCAGGGAAGTTTTCTGCCATGATGTCTGTGACCAGACATCATCTTGTTTAAGTGCTTTTTATATTATTTGCATCCTGTTTGTGTCTTTTTATATTATTTGTATTTTCTCCTGTTTTTTAATTGATTCAAATTAACCTTACGTTATTCTTCTTCAAACTATCTAGAAGCTTCTGAATTGATTTCTCATGGTCCCTTGGTATTTTTTTTTTGGTACTGGGAATTGAACTCAGGACCTTGTGCTTGCCAGGCAGATGCATATGACTCTGCACTATATCCCTGGTCCCTCCCTTCCTATTTTTAAAGAAATATTTCTTTTCATGATTGCTAACCACATGCCTGTCTTATATATCTGGGATTCTGTCTTCACACTGGCTCATTCTGCTGTGGATTCTTTCAGTGGAATTTTTATTCTCTTAGATATCTGCTTGAATCCGTCTTATGGATTCCATTTCTTTACAATGTTGGGCATTCATGACTTCCATAATTTTCCAAAGCACCTCTGTTTTTTTTTTTTTTTATCTGTATCTGCTATAGAGTCACTAAGCGTGCTTTTCATTGTGGATACCATCTCTGCAGTTATGTGAGAAATTGTTTCTCATTTGATTTTTTTCTAGAGCCTCATTCAATTGCTTTGTTGTTATCACTTCAAAGAAGCCACATTGGTGGTGTTCAGATTGTCCCACCTCATTTCCTGCTGGGTTTGCCTTTGGTGAACTGGATGTCTGAGGTTGCATCTTAAGTGTCTTCTCACCTTCTTTTCTTTTCTTGTTTTCTTCCTTCCTTTCTTTCTTTCATTTAGTTTAATTGCTGGGTTGATGCTTATAAATTGCCTATGGTGAGTTGCTGTATTCCTAGTATTTAGAATCCTTAATAAATAACTACTTCTAGGAGGTGTCTTCCAGGTGTAGCTGAATTTTGGATTTTGATTCTGTTGGAAATCCTACCTCTTCAATTTGTTGGGGGTTAGAAACTGCTGCCTGCTTGGCTCAGTCCCTGGTTCTTCGGCACTGTCCTACAGCATTTTCTATGACCTTTAGCCAATCTCAGTCTTGGACTATGAAGAAGAAAAACTGGTTAAAAAATTATGATACTTTTGGCTAATGTGGTACCATTAGCAATAACAATGGCATCAAACACAGCCCAGAAAATGACAAAGTGAGGTAACTATTAATTTGCCATCTTTAATGGTATGAGCTAGATTTGTGGTTATATAACAAAATCTAAAACAAACCAGAAAATTATATGCTATATTTAAGTTCTTAGTATGTCAATTTTACCCTCAGGTGTTAAAATTTAAAAGTGGTTAGGGAAAAAATAGAGTAGAAGAAGAGGAAGAGATTAGAAGTAAGGCTGGAGGACAAAGGAGGATCACACTACCTGTGGGGAACTGGTGCAAAAGACAGGAGGGAAGGAGAGAAGGAACAAATAAAAGTAAGAATAAAACTGAACAACAAGCACAAAGAGGCTGGAAACCACAGTCACACTGCCATAAAAACAAGATCAAACAATGAAGGAGAAGCAAAAACACAACAAAACAAAATAAAACAAAACAAAAACCCACCACCACCAGGACAAAAAACAAATCAGAGTGAGGAAAAATAAAAGCCCACTTCCAGGTTCATCTCTGCTGTTACTGGTAGACAATGTGTGGAGGCAGTCCAGAACTTGTTGATTACTCTGTCAAGCCAGAAGTAGCTTTATGGCAGGGCAGTAGATAATCTCAGTGAGTCTGCACCTTTATTTCCCCTGAAGTTCAGGATGTTTTCTGGCCATGGGGGCTGAGACCAGCCCAATTCAGCTTGCAGCAGTCAGGGCACCTTCTGTGGGTTTGAACTCAGCTGGGAGTCACTAGATGGACCTAGCAGTTGCTCTGAGTTCTTAGCTCAGTTGGTCTATCTCCAAGATGGCTTCCCAACCAATTGCTCTCCCCTGTGAGATGTTCAAGCTCTCAGCACTCACCCCCAGCTAGTGCAGTCCTTCAAATCCACTGTTCCTTCCACTGCTATGTCTCCTTGTGGATGCCTCTGGTGTTACTACCAGTTCCCATGTGTCCACAGGTTTAAACTGCTCCTCTCACTTAGTGAGGCCTGGCTCAGGGAGAAGGCTCTTCTGACTACCTCCTTCTGCTTTGTTGAAGTTTCTCTCTTTTCTTTCTCCATGGGATTCAATTCCTACTTCAGCTCCTTCCTGGGTCCAATTATCTCCCTTGTCTTCCTCACATTGCTATATTGCAGTGCTTGGGTGGCAACTCTCAGAGAGGTTCTTTTTTTTTTTTTTTGTGGCACCAGGGATCGAACTCACAGCCTCGCGCCTGCTAGACAGGCACTTAAGCTGCTGAGCCAAACTCCTGGCCCTGGTTTTTTGAGGCAGGGTCACACTATGTAGCTCAGGCCGGCCTTGCGCTCGCGTTGTAGCCCAAGCCGGCCTCGAACTCACAATGCACTGCCTACCTCAGCCTCCCGAGTGCTGGGATTATCAGAGAGGTTCTTTCTCTGCTAATTACCACTCCACCACCTTCCTGCAAGTCCTCCTTTCAGTGTGCCAGGTGCCATACTTTTTTCACCAAATGAAAATATGCAAATGGATCTCCAGAAATGTTTCTTCCCAGGAAGGCTTTCAGGCATGCCATAGTTGCCACAGTTGGCAAAGTTTGCAGAGCTGTGTCCTGGAGTGTGCAGAGCTTGCTGCTGCTGGGAAATGCTTGTTGCTATTGCCCTTGTAGAATTTTTAAATTTCTTTCTTGATTTTTTGAGACAGGGTCTTGCTACATGGTCCAGGCTGGTGTTGAACTCACTATATAGTGCAGGCTGGCCTCAAACTTATCGCAGTTTTCCTGCCTCAGTTCCCAAGTACTGATACTACAGGTGCCATGATGACCAGATCCTCTTGATATATTTGATGATCATTAAAATGTGAATTATTCGATTTCCATATGGTTGTATGGTGGATTGTTTTACTGTTATTTCTAATTTTGTTCCATTGGTATTTGATAAAAAGGAAGAAAATTTTTTTGTATTTATTAAAGCTTGGTTTGTGGCCTAAAAATATGATTTGTTTTGGAGAATATTCCATGAGCTGCTGAGAAAACTGTCTATTCCATAGTTGTTGAATGAAATATTTTGCATGCATCTATTAAGTCCATTGGATCTACAGTATAGATATTTTGTTTGGATGACCCATAAGGACTAATCAAACAATGCAGTGTATTTAAATAAAAATATTTATTAAAACACAGCATTGCCATTAATTCCCTCAAAATATTTCCCTTCACATCAAACATTTTTATCCCATTATTCTTGCCAATTTCTGAAATAGTTCTGAAAGTCCTCTTTTGTGAGTGTCTTCATGAGATGTGAGCCAGAAAATGATGACTACTGCTACCAATTTTCTATTGCTATCCAGTAGAAAAAAAGTCTCATAAAAACACTGTGGTATACCCTTATCCATCTTATTCACCATATCTGGCACCATTCAATTTCTGGATCTTCCCCTAATTCAAAATGACCATGAAAGATAAACATTTGGAATTTATTGAGTCCATCTAGACAGTTATGACAGTGCAACTAAAGTCTCATGAAGGAGGACTTTCTTGGTGTTTCTTTTCAATCTGTGTATGTCTTTGTTACTAAGGTGTATTCTTAAGAAAGTGACAAGAATGACAGAATATGCATATTTGAAGTGAGGGAAAATAATGGTAACGTGTCTTTTACTGTAATAAAATAATCTATTAAGAGTTAGAAAAGAATAAACATTAGTAAAACAACATAAACAAATTGATTGAAGACATCTAGGCAGCTATGACAGTGCAGCTGTCTCAATCACATATATACAGGAAAGAGTGGAGTACTGATGTTACCTACTACTATTGTCTTGGGACCTTTGTGTTCATTTATGTCAAGTAGTGTTTGTTTTGTGAAATTTGGCACAAAGTCCAGGGCATCTATATACAGAATTGTTGTATCTTCCATGTGGATTGTTCCTTTTGCCAATATGTGGCCTACTTTCTTTCATTTGAATTATTTTGTCTTAAAGTCTGTTTTGTTGGATGTGAGCATAGCTGCTCGTGTTTTCTTTCAAGTTACATTTGCATGGAATGTTATTTTCTATCCTTTCATTTTCAATCTGTGTATGTCTTTATTTGTAAGGTGTGTTCTTTTCAGGTAACAAAGAGTTGAGTCTTGCTTTCTAATCCAATCTGTCAGTCTGTCTGAAGGTAAGACCATTAAATTTGGAGTTATTATAGAAAGGTATGTGGTAACTCTGTTTTTTCAAAATTAATTTAATTGCTACACTTTTGACATACATAATGATCACATTCATCATAGGGAATTTGAAACTGCACATATTATATCTTAATTCTTTTTTCCCCATTCCCCTCCCTTCATTTCAATCTTTCTTCCTCTCTCCCTTTACAAAACTTTACGTTGTTTTTCTAATGTTTTATTCTTTTCTAATTCTTAACAGATTATCCATTTTTCATCTTCTTGCTTAAGATTACTTTAAGTATCTTCTACAATGCTGTCTTAGTAGTCATGAATTTTTTTAAGTTTATATTTATCTTGGAAGATTTTTATTTCTCCTTAAATTCTGAAGAATAGTTTTTCTGGAAGTAATAATCTAGGTTAGCAGTTCTTTTCTTTCAAGGCTTGAACTACATCTTCCCATCTCTTCTTACCTTTAGATATTCTGTAGAGAAGTCTGTAGTTATTCTGATGGGTTTGCCTCTATAAATGATTTGGTGTTTCTCTCTTGATGTTTTGTGCATCATTTTTTACTTTTTATTACTGCATGAGTGTCATAATTCATCAGCCTTATCCCTTAGTCCTGAAATTCTGTATTCTACTTGATGCTTGATTCCGTGTATTTGTGAAACTTTCCACAGAGTTTTTTTTTAAACCAGGGATAGAACTCAAGACCTTCACACTGAGATATAGCCCTAGCACATTTTATTTGAGACAGGGTCTTTCTAAGTCACTAAGTCACTAAAGTTTGTCTTAAACTTGTGATCCTCCAGCTTTAGACTCCTAAAGTGTAAAGATTACAGTTACGTGCTACTACCCGTGGCTCCACTAAATATTTGATTTGACTTTTGCTTTTCATTTCCAAGACTTCTTTTAGGTTCTTTTTAACAATCTCTGTCTGTTTGTCGAATTGTTCCATCATATGCTGCAGTGGCTTCCTTAATTCATTCAACTGTTTATTTGTATATTATTGAAGCTATTAATTGTTGTAAAAGTCAGTGGTTTAAATTCTTTTGCTGGTATTACATTATTTTTACTGTCTTTGCATTGACTTACTTATGAGTTATGGGTCTTTAGAAGAATGATATTGACTTGTTTTTCTTATTTCTTGTGTTTCTATATTGAGATCTTTGCATCTTTTGGGATGACTATCTCTTCCACTTTTATATGAGAATCTTAGTGTCCAGTCCTCTTTTGAGGGATTGTTATGTAGCACTCTCAGAGAGAAAACAAACTATAGTAAAAATGATTACACAAAGACAACATATTGACGTAGAGTACATGCAGAATATAAGCAACAGCTAGAATACCACTGACAACAGGGAAGAAAGTAACAATGATAATAAAAATTAAAAGGCTAAAAATTAATAAAGGTTAAAAGTAATAATACAAATGGAAGAGGCAGGGAAAGAAAAAATAACAAGTAAAATTTTAAAAACTAGAAGAAAAGGAAGATAAGATGAGAAAAAAATGAGATAAAATCTAAATTAAAGAATAAAAAAGAGAAAAATAAACAAAAATAATGGGAAAAAATAAACAAGAAAAAGAAAAATGAAAAAGCTGAGGGGGAAAAAAAGCAAAGAAACTCATTAAAAACAACAAAGAGAAAAATGAGTCCAGAAAATTCTAGCCATGTTGTTTAGATGGGTAAAGTTTCTTTCTATAACCTGTAGCATTAACACCCACTGGGTATGGAGGAGGGACAGTGAGTCATAACTGAGGTCCATTGTGTTTCCATACCCACTTAAGAGGCTGTTTTTGCGTGAATACTGAGTCCTGCCTTGCCGTCATTGGCCGGAAGCAGTCAATGATGCATTATCTTCCATAGGGTTGTATTCTCTTCAGAGTCTCTTAGTATTTGTTTGTGTTTTGCACAGCTCAGTCCACTGCTATCCCAGCCAGAGTGCATGAGCAAGCAGCAGAAGGGTGTCACTGAGCATGGTGGATGGGGAGAGAAAATGAGCCACTGAGCTCTCTGGTGGAAGAGGCGCAAAGGGAAACCAAGCCATCCACTGGGCTCAATCCAATCCTAGCAATTTCAGACCCAGCCCCCTCAGAAAACCACAGGCAACAGGCCTTGCTCCTCACCACAGAGTACAGGGCCTTTGACCACTGTGTCCTTTACAGCCTGAGCTTCCCATTGTTTAAATTTCTCAGAGTGATTGCGGCTAGACATCCCCTCTGTGTGACTGTCTCCAGTGACTGTCTCCTACCCAGTCAATGGAGTGAGTTGTCCCCAGAGGCCCTGAAGCATGGTTGCTCCTTAACCTCTGATCCCCTAAGTAGCTCAGTCTCAAACAATAAGCTTTTTCTCAAATGGTTCGTAGCCATACCAGTCTGAGCTATGGTGAGCCCTGCAGTGTATTTCTTCTTCATAGCTAGCTGCCCTGTGAGGAGAGTAATTTCCAGAGGATATGTCCACACTGGAATTAGAACTTGCAAAACCTCTTTTGTGTCTGTGTGTGTCTCTTTTTTGAGACAGTGTTTCGCTATCCTCATGCCTCAGCCTCCAGAGTGCTGGAATTACAGGCATGTACCATCATGTCTGGCTCCAAAAACTCATTTTTGTTGTTGTTGCAGTCATTGGTTTTTTTCTCAGAGGCCATTGCTGCTGGTCTGTTGTTTATTACTGGGGTTGCTGGCCCTCTCCCTGCTTGCTTTGTGTTTGCGGAGTCAGGTTCTACCATCCTGTGGGAGCCAGGGTTGGTGTTTGGACTGCTTTCTTCTTTCTCTATGTTGCTTTTCTGTTTTTCTGTGATATCTAGCTTTGCTGTTAGGTTTTCTTGATTCAGAGCTCTTCTTCTTTCTTCTCATTATATAACTGTTTTCAACTGTCTCAATTCAGATTCTGGATCATGGAGAAGTTATTAGCTGTTACTTGTGTCTATGATGCAATCTCTAATTTCTATAATCCTAGTTTTTAATGCATCTAATTACATTGCTGGAAGACATAAAAACCAAAAAATTAAAGAACTCCAAAGAGATAAGTCTATCATCATCTCAGGAACTGACATAATGAATATGATTTAAAACACTTAACATACTGGATATAATAGTTACATACCTAAGGCACAATATATATTGTACACATATTTACAAAAGCATTTGCCAAAATTGAGCATATATTCTGTCATAAAGTGAATTTTGAGAAATTCTAAAGTTGCAAATTTTTGACATGTTTTCTGCTAACTGCATAAGTAAACTATAAATCATCAAAATAACTAGAAAATTCTCCATAATGTTGGAAAAGAAGAAATATACCTTTAAATAACTTGTTATTAGTTTGTAAATAAAGTTGTAAAAAATATAATGTTTGTGCATAATAATAACTACTTATTAAGCATCATGAAATATATCTAAAACAGGGAGAGGAAATTTTGATCTTAAATTTTGTATATCACAAAAACTGAAATTATTGAGCTGATTAGGTAGTTTAACAAGTTAGAAAGTAGTAAGTGTATAAAGTAGGAGGAAGAAATAAAAAATAGCAGGAGTTAATGAAATATTATTTATTTATTTATTTATTTATTTATTTATTTTTTGAGGCACCGGGGATCGAACTCATAGCCTCACACCTGCCAAACAGTTGCCTAAACTGCTGAGGAGTTACTGAAATAAAAAGAAAGCATATGTAGAAATTTAGTAAAGCAAAGATAAACTATTTGAAAAGGCTACTAAAATTGACTAATCTCTAGAGAAACTAATCAGGAAAAGAGAGAGAAGGCATAAATGTTTAATGTCAGAAATTTAAAAAGGAATATTTTTACAAATACTGCAGGCCCATGGAAGATAAGCCAAGCTATTATTTAAAACTTTATATTAATACATTTGAAATTCTATACATTATAGAAATGCCACTTCCTAACACTGAGTCAAGAAGAAACTGCAAACCTGAGTATACCAGAAAAGCAAAAAAGTTGCATCAACAGTCAAAAATTTTTCCACAGAGAGAACTGACCTAGATCACTTTACTGTCAATTTCCACTGAAATTCACAATTGGAAATTTTTTCCTACAAACTCTTTCAGAAAACAGAAAGAAAAAGAACCTTAGCTATGTAATTTTGTACATAGCTGGCAGAACTTGGGTACAAAAAACAATAAGAAAGGACATTTACAAGTCAACCCAACACATGATTCACAGACACAAAAATCTGACACATGGTATCAACTCTCAAAATTAGTCTGATGATATATAAAGATTAATACACCATGGGCAGGTTAGAGTTACACCAAGAATGCAGGTGTCAATTGACATTAAAAGGGTCAATTAATGTAGTTTGCTATATACACAGATCTAAGAAATAAATCATAAAATCACCTCAAGATATATAAAAACATTTGATAAAATGTAACATATACTCAAGATAGCAAAAATTACCTTTTAGCAGGCCAAAATGGAGAGAAATTTCCTTACTCTAATAAATGATATTCGTAAAGCCTACAGAAACCTTTTAATCACCCCTCATTTAGTTACGAGGCTCAGGTTCCCATTTTTCCCACAAGCACACCGGGCTGCACTTTTCTCCAGGCTGCCCTTCTGCTGGGATTCTCCTACCAGCTCTTTCTTGGGCAGGATCCTTTCAGGCATTGGAAAGGGAGGGGGTCAGGAGAGAATACAGAAAAGAGCAGCACTGGGGAAGAGATGAAGAGAGTGTTCAGCCTCAGGGGCTCTTCTTTTTTTGAATCCCATCTCTCTGAACCTGTTGATGTGCTCTGTTATGTCCCTCCATTTGAGGCCGTGGGGGCGTCTCTTGTTCAGGGGTGATCACAGAGTACAGAGGCCATACTCCCCCAACACCTTTTGTCTTTTGGAGACAAGGTCTTGCTATACTGTTCAGGCTGTCCTTGAGCTCACTTTGTAGCCCAGGTTGATCTTGAACTGGTAACAATCCTCCTGCCTCAGCCTCCCGAGTACTGAGATTGTGGGTGTGCACCACCACACCCAGCATCCTCACTCTCTTGATAGGGCACACCTGCAAACAACTGCCACGCAGTGGGTCCAGGAGAGAAGGATCAATGTGACGGTCTCTTGATGAGCTGGGCAGTGGAAAACCTCTGGCTTCTTCACGCTTTGGACTTCGGGCAATCTGAATCAGAAGTTTCTGGAGGTAGTTTGGGCTCAAGAGTTCTTGAAGAAAAACAAAAAGAGGAACTTAGATTTCTGGTATTCTGGGATACTATTCCCTGTGGATAACACATTGTTATTCCTCTCCTTAGGAAAGGTGTGTGTTTCAGCTCTCACCATCGAGGGCAGGACCTATGTTCATCTCTACCTTCATGATAAACACCTTTTCCATGACTGAACAATCTCTCTCTCTCCCTCACTCTCTCTTTCTCTCTCTGCCCCTATCCCCTTCCCTCCCTTGTCCATTCTATTTTTCTTGTTCTTTCTCTCATTCTGTTTTATTCTGTCATTCTGTTATTCTCTCATTCTCTTTCTCACATTCTCTCATCATCTGTCTCTCTTCCCTTTTCTTCCTTCACATTCTCTCATCATCTGTCAGTCGCTACTCTATCCCTACTGTGTTGCTTCTCCCTTTTTGGACTTGAATGAAACAGTGCACTATAAGCATGGAAACTGACTTCCTAACTGGCAACTCAGGGAGTGCTGTGGTTAAACCAATCAGCTATAACCTCATCCCAGTGTCTATGCTTCTGTAGCTGAAACCCAGACAACCCCCAAATATCTTCACTTCTGAAGCCCACCAATGTTTGGATTCTATATCTCTGAAATCCTATATAAGATTAGCTCTGCTTGGTTGAGAGACATTCCTTCCTTTTCTTTTCCATTCTTTTATTTTTTCTTTTTCTGTTCTTTTTTTATTTTTTAAACAATCATTAGTCTCTCTTGCCTAGAAAGCAACAAATTCACTTTTTGTTACAGACAGTGAATGCTATTTTCTTCCAGTGATAATCCTTTCAACTGTTATGAAGTTCCATGTATTGTGCGAACAAACTTGCCTGGAAACTTGCTTTTGTCTTTTAGCAAGTTCTTTGCAGTAATAGCCAGACAACACCACACTGAATTACACTTTTTTTTTGGACTCTGTTCTTTTTTTCCTCATTGTCACCACCCTAGGTTTGCATCTGTCAAACAAATAATAACTTCTTTAGTCTTTGCTTCAGGCTCTACGATCTCTAGAAGTCAGCATAGGACAAAAGGGAAAGTATAATTTGGGTATTCCTTTGTCTCAGGATAAAAAAGCTCAGAGTAAACTTCCTTCATAAGTTACAAATAAGATAATACCCCTGGATAACTTTCCATTAGGACCTTTTTTCCTCACTGTACTCTCTTGTGGCAATCTTTCATCCTCCGCCTCACACAGGCTTGTGATGGGGAAACTGGCCAGCAATTTCACCTGCACACTTCTATTGGTAGAGGAGAACAAGCATTTCAGGCTTATAAAGAACATTCGGAGACTCTCGTTCTCACTGAGGGAAGGAAGCGTAGCCTGTGTCTTCTACAGTGTATCACTGGGAGAATTGTTTAGATTAGTGAATAACTCAATGAGAAACAGAGAGTTGGAACTCAGTCCTACAGAGTCATCAGAAGAAACTACTGGCCTCAGAGAGATTTTCTTTTCCTTTATCCTTTCTTAGGCTTCATTCCCTGTTTTACAGTTGTATGGTTATTCAACCAGTGAAGACAACAGCAGCTAAGACTGACTGACTGTGTGTGATAGTGTGTTTAAGACCAGCCTTGAATGCAATGCACATGTGCAGATTTGTGTTGTGCTGGTGTGATGAGAAGTGCAGGAAATTTTGCAAAATAGGAGATATGTGGATGTTAGGGAGGGAGTAGCGAGAAACAAATCAATAGTTCGTAAGTTAGACATTTGAGGGATAAGTAAGTGAAAAGAGAAATTTTCCCAGAGGCTCCTGGGGTCTTCAGGGATAAGGCTCGGAGGAGTCTTTTAAGATTAATTTGCAGTATCCAGGTTCACTTTTGCATTTATCTTAGTCTATGAAGCAAAAACTTCACTTCTCCCTTATTGTCTCTATCAATTAATTGATTTCTGGCATTTGATTTCCTCCTGTTTGTCTTTAAAAATACTTTTAGTTACTTTTAGCTAGTGTGATGGTCAGCCACTTCCTGCATATCTTTACTTTCTGCCATTGAGTTTCCTTCCTAGGAACATGGCCTTGTGAAAGTGGAGAGTACTGTGTACCCCTCCTGTTGCCTTTTTAAATAAAGAATGAGTTTTTATCTTTAAGAATTCCACCAACTTTTTTACATGTGATTTCCATCCTGTATTTTCTTCATTCTATAAACTAACTGTATCACAGGTCTGATGTTTCTGTCAGTGTCATCCATCATCTGACATCTTGCTTCCAGATGAATTCTGGCTAGACCATAGAACAGAGGGTATAAATTACATTCTTAGGAAAGTCTGCATCATACAGATATTGGAAGTTTGGTGGCTGCAGTGTATGTGTGAAAACCGTCTGTGCTATGGTTTCTCAATTGAGGGCAGATATTCCAACATAGCATGAATCAGTCATAGTAATAAACATTTATAGCTCTTTGGGTATTCTAAGTTTAGTGAAAAACAAAATAATTCCTTGAAAATGTGTCATAGAAAAAATAAAAAATACTGGGGGATGAGTTGAAGCTCAGAATTCATTGTGATTAGTCAATAACTATAAACTCACAGTTAAATGTTGTAACCATAAATTACCCCATGAGGGTTTATGCTGTTGAAAGAGCCGTTGTCTTTTTACAGTTACTGTAGCCACAACTGGAACCTCAGATAAAGATCACAAATAGAGACTGAACATTTCCATCGTATGAGAAGGGAAGGGATTTTGTATCACACACCTTGAGGTGGAATGTGTAATTCTGGGCAATTCTTTCATTTATAAGGAATGTAATAATTTCTTATTCTCTGAGTATGCAAAGCACTGGGAATTAAATGATGAGACCGTAGACTTAGTTTCTAATCTTCAGCAATATGAAATAATTTAAAGAGCTGTGTTCAAATATTGTTACAAATGGTATAAGAGATTATGATGGTTTAATATGACCTTTTTTAATCAGAAACTTCCTGAGGAATTAGTATTGGTTGGTCATGCAAATATACAGTTGAAGATAAATATATTCTCTGATCTGTTGAAGTTATTCTCTTAAGGCTCCATAGCCACATGTCCAGGATTGCCTAAGCATTTTAAGAAATGAATAATCAGAAATCGAGATGAGATTTAATTTTTTTCTATTTTTTCATCAAATAACGTGAATTTAAAGGTAATAGACAGAAATTGAAAAATTGAAGTCTTTCAAAATTTGTCATTCTTCCTTTTGAGCAGTTTCTTTCCCTTTCACTTTCACAATATATACATGATAGGTAACTATACTACTAATCTCTTTTAGTTCATCAAAAAGAACAGTTAGTGCTTTGTTTGATTGTTTGATCATTTTTTTCATGCCTATATCTTGTAATTTGAACAAATACTTTGAAGATAACAATACTCAACATATTAACCAGTATTAATCTCCTATTATTTTGTTTTGAAATTCTATATCTTGTTTTTATTGTTTTTGTTTTTTAAAATAAAAAATGTATTGTCCTAGAGCATCATAAAATGTAAAAGTAAGCTTGGTTTGGGAGATGATTTTTATAATTTTCACCCAGTGAAAACTGGTATTTAGAACACATAAAGAACTTCTAAAAATAATTAAGGAAAATGACTCAAAAACAAATGTGCAATTGCTGGAATCCTAGAATGAGCTCAAACAGCTAATAAATATTTGAAAAGATCATAACCTTACCAATAGAGAAGTGATCATAAAAATAAGTATGATTTACCACTACACACCTCTTAGAATGACAAAAATTATTAAGTCATATATTTGTAAGTGTTTATGGGGTGTTAATTAGAATAATAATTTGTAAAGCAATAGAAGAATATCTAAGACAAGTGAGGAACACATTCTCTCTAGCTCAGAGATTCCACTTTAAAGATATATTCTAAAGAAATTCTTGTATGTGCAAACATACAGACACATTAAAGAATGTTCTTTGTAACATTTTATTAGCAAAAATTGGAAGCAAACTGCATGTCTTACTAGTGGATAGTTATTTTCATGAATGAGAATGCTGTTTGTCAGTAAAAGTAAGTGAGCCACATGTATCAAGGGGAATAAATCTCAAAAAATATCATTGATTTGTTTCTTCCAGGAAAGCAAAGAGGATGACTACAAGTCAGAGATGGGAGAAGTTTTAGTTTTTCATGCTTCTGAAACATTACATTGGGAACATATTTCTTTTAAAAGTACAATGGACTAAAAATATTGAGGGAAAACTAAGATTTCTAAGAGTTGAAATAGGATAAATCATTTTTTAAAAGTTGAAGAGCAAACAAAATGCACAACCAGATCATTGCTGCTTCCCTTATCATTTCAACAGTGCACTCTGTTCATAGTTTAACTTGGAGTTTAGTCTTCCTCCATGGTTTCTAAACCTGAGCCTCTGCACTAGCTGGGAAACAAAACTTTTGATTTTCTTTCACTATTGGCTTCTGACAGTAAGGCCAACAGGAGAAGAAAAGTGAAGCAAGGAGTAATGAGATGTCAGAACCCACAGGAGCAGAGAGAGGCCGAGGTGGCATGGTTCATACCCTCCTTCATTTCTGACTGCCAACACTTGCCCTGTAGTGCTCTCCCATTCAGCACAGCCCTCCCAGAATGATCAGGCCCCCTGGCTGGTCTTGTTAGCTGTTCTGTCTTCCAGAAATCTGTTTTAGTTTCCTAAATGTATAAAACTCAATGTTACTTTGGAGATTTTGTGGCATTCCCTGTAAAGGCTGACTGTCATTATTCAATTTACCCTTGATCCTGGGTCCTCAGGGCATCAGATAAAACACTTTG
>RJWM01025242.1:0-29605 GCA_004363535.1 Dasyprocta punctata | reverse complement strand
AGCCTCGTGCCTGCCAGGGCAGGCGCTGAAGCCACTGAGCCAAACTCCCGGCCCTGGTTTTTTGAGGCAGGGTCGCACTATGTAGCTCAGGCTGGCCTTGTGCCGCGTTGTAGCCCAAGCCGGCCTCGAACTCACAACGCTCCGCCTACCTCAGCCTCCCGAGTGCTGGGATTAAAGGCGTGCGCCACCACGCCCGGCTGAGAGATAATTTTTGCTAATTTTCTTTTAACTATTGCTAATTTTTTTCTGGTTGTGGAAAAGATTAAAACTAATGTAGGTAATTTGCTTGAAATAGAGTAAAAGCTGAGGGAGCAAGTTTTAATCAGCCCTAGGGTACCTTTAATTATCTGCTAATGGAAAAAAATGCTATTTTAGGAGTGCTAAAAAGAGAAATACTCCCCTATACTTTCCTAGAAACTCAGTTCTTAAATCCTCAATACTTACATCGCAACATCCTTGGGTCACTTTACGTACATTCAGTAAGTGCTCATGTCTGAAGGTGCTTTAAGGGATATTGTTACAGGCAACTGAGTTAGTTATAAATATTATAGGCAGTCAGACAGGGCTAGGCCCTCAAAGGAACCAGCACAGAGGACCAGATGTCTCGTGACCTTGGAAAAGACACACACCTCTTGCTGTGGGCCAGATCTCAAGACAGAAGGCAAAGCAAATACAACCACACCCTAAGTATAAGAACTAGGGATTAGGTATGGGTCATATTGAGAAGCCAGGAATTACCATCCCAATCCCCTGATCTGTAAGAATGCTCTCTTACTACATGACTCATTTCCCCGTTTGTCTTTGATTTGGTCAATTTCACCTAAACAATTAATCCTATTGGTTGACCACAGTTCTGTCCCACCTCAAACTCATCTGCCTTGTGAGTTTCCAGTTTTTCCCATCGTGGTTTTACTCCATAAAAAGTCACTAGAAAAGACAGTCTTTGGCAACCCACTCGGGCCCCTTCTGTCTCTCTCTCAGACAGAAGCTTTCTTTCTCTCAATAAATATCTCTGTGCTTAAACTCCTTTGTTCCTAAAATTCATTCTTCGATTTTAGAGAACACGAACTTGCACCAGACATATAGTAGGTCGGGAGTTTCATTCCACTATATCATTTGGAGGTCTTTCACCGAGATTGTTCCCCTATATCAGTATGATTGTTTCTTCAATACCAAGAAATAATTTTGTTCATGTGAAATTTCTAGATGTTAAAAAGATGTTTACCTCAGTTATGCTTTTGGTGAGTGGACTGGAAATTTTAGATTTTTATCTGTTCAACAGTAATACTTCCACATGAGTTGTGGTAAAAATGGTAAGGAATTTGATTTAGATAGCTCCATAAAAATGGTTAAATTTGTTTTTCTATTTCAAATCTTTGCTGCTTATAAAGTTGACAGATAAGAAAAATCTTTCAAAATTCTACACATACATTCTTTTAATTCCTCACAGTCAGAAAAATACCCTATAAGAATATGTACCTAATTCTTAACTGGTTTATCAAATTCTTTGTAACAAACAGTTGACAAAGGATAAATGATATGTTGATAGATCTTTATGAACTAACATTTGTATTACTTATATGTGTTCCATCATGAACTATATGGAACTGAAAGATAAACATTCCACTACCCAAAAAACTTGTAAAAATCTGATTACTGTAAATGACTAGACTAATATATTTAGCAGTAGAAAACTTTCTAAGGCCTCATTTGTTTGAAGATGCAAAATTTGAGAAACTTGAAAGAATTCACTTTTTCCCAGTTCTGTCAAGAAGAGGTCACCAGCCAATGGGACTCAGTTCAGTTCTATAGTAGGTTATGTTTTAAATCCTTTTCCATATACAAAGGAACTTCTACAGGGGGTTCTTTCTCTTTTCTCCATAAATCCTACCTCTATGTACTTCCCCTGCAGTTTTGGGGCTTGAAATATATAGTACAGAGAGTTCACATCACTTTCTTCCAATATACTAATATTTCAAGTCCATGTTGCCATAGAGTTCACTCTGAAATATCTATACAACTGAACCTTTGTTACCTAAGATCCAAGCTAACCAAATGGTATGATAGTCTTGATAGTTCAGTACAGCGTTGCTGTGAATATTTTCCTCATATGCTCATCTTTTCTCTGTAATTATAACATGTCCCTTTATTTCTGTTGTAGTGCTATAATGCAAACTAATTACTGTTCAGAAGTTTGGATCTTAGTCTGAGTCTAGTCACTAAAATCACTAATATTGGATTTACTTATAACAAATCAGTAATAAATAATAAAATGATGGGATGGAAATATAGGCAAGACTGAAATTTTAAAAGGTAATTAATATGAAATAATTAAATTTCTTGCTAATCTTTAATAATTACTACATTTATCAAAATGTGAGTTTCTGAAAACCTTATTCATCAAACTATCTTCCATAACCCAACATGATGGCTGGCATATACCTAGAACTAAAATGAACTGAAGTTCTTCTTGATTCAAAAGTAGTTCTTCTAGAAATAAAAACTAATGGCAATTTATAGTAATTCCTATTTGAGTATGAAGGCTAGGCTGGTATTTATACTGAACCTCTTGCTGTAAAAACCAAAAATGCAAGATGAAACATAAAAAATAACTTTCTTAAAATCATTGTTGAACTGATAAAAAGCAATGAATGATCAGGCCAAATATATGTAAACTGAAACCAGGTAATTCATCTGTGCACACAGGGAATTTTGTCCTTAAATTATTTACTAAATTTTATTTTATGTGTTCAAAAGCTTGGTTTAAGGTACAAAGGGAAAAGTGCAGGGTACCAATAAGAATCTTCTCTTTACAAATATGGTGCCACATGGACTGCCTTCTCAGGAAAATGAGAACCAGAGTTAAATGTGTCTGACATAATACTCACTGTCAAGAAATGCAAGGAATATTGCCTGGATGATGAGCAAAGGAAACGGTCTCTGTTATGGTTTATACATTGTGCCAATTCGAGAAGTCTAGAAGTTTAGCTGACTTAGCAGCTCTACATCCTGGAGTGTAGAAGACAAACCATGAACATTCTAGGATACTATTCATTGTGTCAATCTGAGAAAGTCAGAAGTTTAAATAAGTGATTCAACAGGGGGTCAGGGTCCCTAGTTCATAACATCCTCAGCCTGTGCAAGAGGAGGGCAGGCAGATGGTGTGAGTGCTACACCCACCCCAGGGGAGTAGGCAGCATACAATAAAAGGCAAATGAGGGGGGACTGATAGTTGGTTCTTCTAAGGAGCTCTAGTCTTTGTCTTCAGCTTGGACATTGTCTCCGGGCTACTGGTACAGACTGTTTGACTTCTGTCTGGCACTCTTCAGCCTTTGTCATAGACTCTTCAGCCTTTGTCGCAGAATCTTCAGCATCCAATCATAGATCCTTCAGTGTTCCATCACAGACCCATTGATCTCCTGATATGGACTTGCATGAGACACTTCAGTTAGCTCCAGTCCTTGAGCTGGACCATTCAATCCCAGTGTGCAGGCACCCTCTGCACACTCCCTCATCTGACTTTGTGGCTGACCATTGTAAGCCAATCTTGTAATTTCTTATGCATTTGTATATCTGGTGTTATATCTGTTTCTCTAGTAAACCCTGACTGATACAGTCTTAAACATTCAAAAGTAAATCATTGTGATCACCCACATACTTCCCCAGATGAGAGGAAAAAACAATAATTTCCAAATTAGTTTTATGTGAGTAGACCCCTGACACAGAAACCTAAGGGGAAAAGTACAAGAGCAATTCATAAGCCAATTGTACTCTTGAATATAGATGTAAAACCCTAGACAAGATAATAATAAATGGAATCTGCTATATATAAAAAAATACACTTGCAAAATGCTAATTTACTATTAGAAAGTTCCCTGCAACAAGGGCAGCTACGTTTTGGTCTCTCTTGTTTTTCTCTTTCACTTGGGCTTTCTCCCAGCCTTGATTATAGAATAATAAGGAGGCAGGTTTTACTCAAGTATCAAGTGAACTCCCTAGAGCAAACGCTATCTTCTGTAGCTTTTTTCCTAATATCCGGAGTTGACTGGATAATCAACATGTCTTTAAGCAAAATCTGTCCCTCTATTGACTCAGGATGTATGGAAGCATATTTTATTAGTGCCTCTAATAAACAATCTAAGAAGCCAGAGAGGTTTTCATCTTTCTCCTGAAAAAATATCTGACAATTTAAAATAACTGGAAAGCTTGGTTTTTGTCCTTCTTAGACCTTCAACAATTCGCACTTGCAAGTGACTCTTGCTCCAATCTCCTGTTTAGTTGCTAGACCAGTAGGGGCCTTGGGTGGGAGCTACTTGTGCTCCAGTGGGAACTGGTGGTTCCCCTGGCTGTCTATATTCTGGTTGTCTAAAATTAACAATATGATACTCATTTCTAAAGGCAATAGTAGCTCATAATGCTACTTGTTTCTCATTAGAAGTCGATGTTTGATTTAAGAGTAACACTACATTTTTCCAATCTAGTTCATAAGTCTGAGTAAGGCCTCTAAAGACATTGATGTATTTATCAGGGTTATCTGAAAATTTTCCTACTTTTATCTTAATTTTTTTAAGTCTTTGAAAGAAACAGACCTATGAATGGGGGTAGTCTCATAAGAATTGTAATTATACCTGGAGAATAAATGAGAATTATTTTTTAATGCAAAAAAGTTTGAAAATAAAGCAATTCTAACCATTTTTTCTCTTTCTTACAGTTTGATTTTAGTTGTAAAAGAATATCATAATTAATACTTCCTTGTGTATTTGATTTTGGGTTTAGGGGAAAGGTAGGTCACACACATATGCAGAGAAATATCAAATGGCTCTTTTTCAACATGGAAGGGTTGAACATCTTCCAGTGCTTAAGAATGCATTTCAAAGGAGAAAAAGACTTGGTATTGAGTTGCCCTTGTCGGTAATGTAAAAAGCAAGGCATAAGGGTATGAAATACTTTTTTACCAGGAAGTGAAATCAGGACCTTTCGTTGAGCTATGTCTTTAGCCCTGCAGTGCATAAGACTTTGACACTGAGCTACCTAACTATGCAAAAAGGAGATCATTTAGGTGTCCCTTTCTTATTCCTACTTGATGATGTCCTAAAGGCATCCCTCAAGTTGGTTCCACTTCAGGGCAGGTGGATGCCATCTGGAGAGAGTAATAGACAAACTTTGACCATCCTATCCACTCTCAAACTGGTGCACAAATTTATCCTCCCCAGTAGCTTTTGAACTTTGTTTCCATATGACATTTATAAGTTATTGTGACAGGATGTTTAATAAAGGAAGCATAAATTTCTAGTAAACTACTGCTTTGGTTCATTGGAATAGAGCATACATAAAAAGGTGAGTTGGTTTTTCTCTTAGTTACTTTTCACTAATTGCCAAGACATAATATATACCTGATGCCCAAAATTAAGGAATGAAAGGTTTATTTCCTACAGTTTCTCAGGAGTTTCGGTCCATACTCAGTTGGCTCCAAGGCAGCGTGGTGTGGTGGGGCTGCCATTCATGGTCGCCACAACAGCAAGGCTCACTGGTAAGAGAGAGAGCAGATGTATGGAAGAGCAAGACCCACCTCCTTTACACTGTATCTCAGCTCCACCCCTGGGCAGGCGCAGCACTCACATCACCAATCCTGGCACTAGACAACAAACCAATCAAAAGTGCCAGATTCAGCCTCATCCAAAGTATATGAGGACTTGGTGGTAATAGTATCACCCGATACATTCCACCCCTGGGCCCCCAAGGACTCATGAGCATCCTTAATACAAAAGACATTTAGTCCCTCTCCAAGAGTTGCCAAAGTCCGAACAGCTTCAGCACTGTTGAAAAGTCCAAGTCCTAAATCTCCTCTGAGATCTATGGCAAACTTTTAACTACAACCCCCTGTACAAATGAAAACAAGTTAAACACTTCCAACATGTAAAGACACAAGATAAACATTACCATTCCAAAAGTCACAAACAGGGGAATAAAAAGCATTGGAACCAAAGCAAGTCCAAAATCCAGCAGGGGAAACATTAAGTCCTGGAGTTCTCTGCTCAGCATCTGAAGTAATCTGGTTGCAAGCTCCAATAGGCTTGAGTGATTCTACCCCCATGGTACTTTCAGGGGTCTTAACTGCCATAGCTTTCCTCGGATAATCCATGTTCCTTGGCTTCACCCTTACATCTTTACACATTGCTCTCTGCAGGTGAGGCAGAAGCTGCTTTAGCTTTTTCTTGTACTTAAAACCAGTGCCACATGAATGCCACCAAGGTCTGCTGCCAGATGGAGTAGTAGCCAAGCTTTTCTCTCTCTTAGCTATAGGGGTTGACTGCCTGCATTGCTGATCTCTCTGAGTGTGATTGTGAGGAACAGCTTCTCTATGCTGCCGGCATTCTGGAATCAGGTGTGGCCACTGCAATTCTGGAACCTGGTGTGGCCATGACCCTTTTGAAATCTCCTGTGGCTTCTGTTGCCACTCCGTGACATGGCACTCTGTGGCTTTTTCCTCCGAGCAAACTCTTTCACTTTGAGGGCCTGAGGCTGCAAAGGGTGGAGGCCCACCACTTCCTGGGATGCCCCCAGACCATCTTTTTTTATTCCTTTGTTCCTTCTCAGCAATCAAGGTCTCAGCTGGTTCTTTACAGTTCACAGCTTCCTGGCTAAACTCACATTTTAAATCATTGTGCTGTGCTCTTTGCTCTTGATTTCCAACATAAATCTGGTTAAGAGCCCCCAACAAGGGCCAGGCCACCATTTCAACATTTGGCTGCCTTGTAATTTCTCTCTCTAGACTAATCATCCTTCCCCCCAATGTCAGTCTCAGGCATAGTCTCTGGGCACTGGCAGAATGGAGACAAATTTTCTGCCAATCCATAACACACATCATATGGAGTCCAACAACCAATGCAGTCCTTCTTCCCAGCAGAAACCTCCCAAGCCTGCTCTTTATTGGCAAGCTTCCTATCAGCATTCTGGTCTCCTCAGCTCTGACCAGAATCTCCCATACAGAACAGCCTAAGCTGTTCAAGCTCTATGCATTGCGGCAACATTTCTGAACCTTTCCAAAGGCTCTCGAACCACATGGTCAGGAATAGTCACAGTAACGACCCCACTCTCTGGTACCAAATTCTGTCTTAGTTACTTTTTGCTCATTGCCGAGACAGAATACCTGATGCCCAAAATTAGAGAAGGAAAGGTTTATTTCTTACAGTTTCTCAGGAGTTTCAGTCCATACTCAGTTGGCTCTAAGGCAGCATGGTGTGGTGGGGCTGCCATTCATGGCCACCGCAAAAGCAAGGCACGCTGGTAAGAGAGAGAGTGGAAGAACAGAAGAGGAAGACCCGCCTCCTTTATACTGTATCTCAGCTCCACCCCCGGGTGGGTACAGCACTCACATCACCAATCATGGCATTAGTCAACAAACCAATCACAAGTGCCAGACTCAGGCACATCAAAAGTATATGAGGACTTGGTGGTACATAGTATCACTGAATACAGTATTTAAAGGATTTCTCTGGCTGACTGTGAAGGACATACCTCTGGAGTTAAATAAGGCAGCAAATTGCTTGGGAAATTTTGGCCCTGGGTCCTAGGGCAAAGAAGCCTCCAAGACAATTGTGTTACCCATCTAATCAATCTTTCCAGCAGTTGGACATGGATATGCCTTATTTAAATTTCTATATCTTTGAAGCTCACAGGTTAAATATATTAATTATCACCTAGCAATCACCTTTTATATGTTTGGAAAGGCACATCACTCTTCTATGCACACATACAAGAAAAGGCTATTTACTTTTATTTAGCATAGGTAAGGCACAAATGGAAATCATTCCTCTACTAGCTGCTGTAAAATGTAAACAAGTGTTGCAAGCTGCCTCAGTTTAATCTCTGAAGGGATGTGTAGTCTAAGTGATTTCAAAATCCACTGAAAATCTTAGGGAGAGTTTCAAGTCTACTAGCAGAGAAATAAGTATGATAAGTGGAGATTTGTCTGTAGTTGGAGAGTCAGTTTTCGCTGGGGAAACTTTGGCTGTCCTGGTCATGACACCTTGTTGTTCTCACTTTCTATTGGCCTACACAACCAGAGATCAGTCTCCAGAAAGGAATCCAGCTGTATGTCTTGTCAACATTCCATTGATTCCATCAGCCACTGGCTTCAAAGGGGATTCACCAAACAGATGCTGGGAAAACCTGTCCTCTGCTTTTAAGAGCGGCAGCTGCTGTAAGAGTATTTAATTAGCTGGCAGAGTTACCATTATTTGTCAAAGTTCTCTAAGGGACAGATAAAAGCCTGAGCAAGATTATTACCTAGCTCTTTAAGTTTACCATAAAGGTTTTAAAGTTCACAACTTGAAAGATTAGAGAGCCTCCTTAGTCTAAATGTTTTTTGGTCCCATAAGTGATCTGCTTTTGGAAATAGCTCCTTCTTGTTTCACCCAGAATTTGGTTCTTTCCACTGTGTCTCAGGCTCAGTCGCTGGAGGAGGCTTACCCAGAACACTAAGTTGGGACATGGCTTTTATGTGTGTCCTCCTGGATGGGCAAAATTCTGATGTCTTATCTGACACAGAGACAGGAAGTATGTCCCTTATTTAAGATGACTTCTCTGTCTTTAGCATTAGCAAATGCTCATTTTCTATGGGCTTAACTTAGTTGGAGAAAAAGGTTGGAACAGTTAAGAATTCATTTCTTTCTAAATTTACGTTTCTAAAAAGGAAAATACAAAGTGGGGCAAATGATTAGAAGTAAATTCAAACATAGGAAACTGAAGCAGAACAGGTTTGACATTTCCTCTAGATTTCAGAGGAAGATCAGAGCCAGTCTGCCTCAGTGAAACCTGTCCTGCAAATCTTTGAGGCCAACCACCAGTCTAGTGCTTTTTAAATGTTGGAAGGAGTTCTAGGCATGTATATTTTCTAAGTCTGCATTATAGAAGTTTACATTAAAAGTCTACCAGAGACGTTCCAATATTATTCTCTTTAGCATTATTGTCTAAATAAAGTAAAGCAAGGAGTACCAGTAAATTTAGTAACTAGTTTACATTTAGTTTACATTAAAAGTCTACCAGAGACGTTCCAATATTATTCTCTTTAGCATTATTGTCTAAATAAAGTAAAGCAAGGAGTACCAGTAAATTTAGTAACTAGTTTAAATGTAACATGTGCAAGAACAAAACCTTATAAAGTCCCATGTTAGATATATCAACATTTTAACAAAACTGTATAAGAGACAAAAAATTATAAGCAATGAGCAAAGACAAGGCATGGATAATTATAACCAATGGGCAAAGAAAAAGCAAACTTTGAAGCATAAAAATTTGCTACCTAAACAAGTCCCAGTCTAGAGTCTATGAAACAAAAGCAAACTCTTACCTCCATCCAGTGATCCTGGTGGAAGACCTCCAAATGATACAGGGGAATGAAACTCCCAACCTATTATATGTCTGGTATGAATTTGTATTCTCTAAATCAAAAAATGAATTTTAGGAACAATGGAGGTTAAGAGCAGACTATATTTATTGAGAGAAAGAAAACTTCAGTCTGAGAGACAAAAAGGGTCTTGAGTGTGTTGCCCAAATATTCAACCTAATGAAAAAAAAGTATATGATAAAATTGAACATATAGGCAGAGTAAAATTAAATATATATATATATATATATATATATATATATATATATATATATCTTAGCAGCCTAGGAATAGAGATGGATTTTTTTGCCTGCTAAAAAGAGATACTTTCAAAGATTTTCATTTGAAATGAGAATGTTCTACAGAGCTATTCAACTTTGTATTGCAGGTCCTACCTCCATAGTAAAAAAAAAATAATTTAAACAAAGTACTTTGGAATTGTATAGCATAAAACAGAATTTTATACAATTGTAGAGAATAAATTCAGAGAAATAATAAAAATGTGAAGTTTTTTGTGCAGGATTACTTACAGGAAAACTAATTATATATCCATTAATTAGAGAAAATGTAAATAAAATTATTAAAATAAAATAATATTTGCAATAGTATTGATATCAATACCTGGATATAAATATAAGAAGAACATATGAATTTTTCAAATAAATTTTACAGTCTTAAAGCAAGTATTTAAAGAAAAAATTAAGTGAGTGGTTTAGTTACTTTTCTTTTTGTTGAGAGAAAATACCCAACACTCAAAGTTAAAGGAGAAAAGGTTTATTTGACTCACAGTTTGTAGAGGTTTCAGTTCATAGTCAGCTGGTTCCAAAGGAAGGTGGCATGGCAGGGGTCATCACAGAGGATAAGTCATCCAAGGTAAAGTAGTACAGGCAGAAGACAACAAGCAATAAGAAACAAGTAAGAACATGTGAAAAGTGGCAATAGCAGCTTATTTCTGTCCCAGTATGTTCCATCTAGGCTAGGGCAGGTAGCACTATTACCCAGAACGATACTATACCAAACAGTAGACTAATTTAGTAATCACAGACTCTTAATCTCAGCATCATACACTCTAGATCCAGCCACCTCTGAAAAAACCCCTCCTATGACTTTGAAAAAAAACCCTCCTATGATTGACCACATGACACTTTTAAGAGACATATAGATACAAATGATAAAACAGTGAGGACAAAAACCAACCAACAAACAAAGAACTACAAAAAACAGTGAGGACATACACATATTCTTAAAAATTTTCAGTATTTTCAATAGTGACTCTCGAATTTTTTTCCGCGGAGTCAATGGTCTCCATATAGAAGCTCAACAGTACTTTTCTGAAATATGAAAATTTTTTTCTAGACTTTATATGAAAGATAAAAATGTAAGGGAAATCAAGATTTTCCTAGAGAAAAAACAAGGTAAAGAAATTATATGAAAAGATAACGAGTTGTATTTCAAGACTATGGTAACCATGAATGCAGAAGATTTGTGCATGGAGAGAACATAAAACAAATGGGATAGAAGAGAGAACACAGAAGCAGACCAAATCATATTTTGATGCTCAAAACTCAATAAATGAACAACGGACTTTTGTTGATCAGGAAGAAATAATGAACTTCTCAAGAAATGGTATTGGCTCAATTTGGAGATTATGGACAAAAAATAAAACTTAGAAAAAAGACAAGGTCATCCTCTCTCATCACATTTATCCACCATTATTTTCTAAGTCATAGCTATTTCAATAAGACAAGACAATAAGTATGTGATCTGAAAGAAAAATAAATTTGTTATTATTTACAGATCACCTTATTATCTACAAAGAAAACTTGAAATATCTTTAAAGAGAGATATATCAACTCTTATAATTAAAAATTTCGCAAGGTCTCAGAAATAAGGTCAATTTTCAACAGTTAATGACTTCCCTATCTATTAAGAATAAAAGCTTTGAATTTTAAAATAAGGAATCTGTACCACTTATAACAGCACAAATATTGAAGTACACTGGCATAAATTTAGCAAAATGTGTCCAGAATGTACACGTGAACCTGAAAAATACTGATGAAAGAAACCAAAGAACATAAAAATAATTAGAGAAAATTTCTGGAAGTCAACATAGTTAAAATGACAATTATTCCAATGTGATCTAAATATTTAATGCAATGCCAATAAAATGCCATAAGTTTTTGATATAAATGTATTTATGCTCTGATTCTGAAATTTACATGTGAATATACAATTACTAGAATAACCAAAACAATTTTGTAAAGACAGAACATATTTGGAAGACTAAGGATTTACTATATAGTGACAATAACCAAAGCAACGTGTTATTGGCAAAAGGATAGGCTTATAAATCATTTCCAGGTACCTAAGTCAACAATGAATTTTGATCGCTGTATGACAAGTTATTCATAAACTTAGCAGTTTAAAAACCACATCCACTAACTAGCTCACAGTCTGTACATCACAAGTGCAGGCACGGTCTGGCCAGGTTCTCTGCTTAAAGTTACACATCTCTTAAAAACGAGGTATCAGGTTGTGTCTCTTCTAGAGCTCATTGTCCTCTTCTAAGTGCACTGATTGTGGTGGTGTTTAGTTTCTGGCAGTTTAGGACTGGGTCCTGTTTCCTTGTTGGCTGTCAGCCAGGGTCTACTATCAGCTCCTAAATGCCGTCTATATTACTTTCTTTTGCACCTCCATCTTCTCAGCCAGTAATGAAGACTCTTCTTTGCATCAAGTCCCTCTCACTTTTAAAAACTTTCACTAGAAAGAGCCCAATTCTGTTTCAGAGTTCAAGTGATGAGATGGAGCCCACTATTTTGAACTGAAATTTTCTCCCCACTCCATTCATATGTTAAAGCCTTAATCCTCCAATGTGACTATATTTGGAGATAGGAATTTTAAAGAGGAAATAAAGGTTAAATAAAGTCATAAGGATGAGGTCCTAATCCAATAGGGCTGGTGTTCTTTCAAAAAAGGGGAGAAGCATCAAGAGTGTTTACAGAGGAAAAGTCATTTGAGGACACAGTGAAAAGACTGCTGGTCACAAAGACTCTCACCATAAATCAGTCCAGACAGTGCCTCGATCTTAGATTTCTAGTCTCTATCACTGTGAGAAAATAAATTTCTGTTAAGCCACCCAGTTTATCAGGTTTCTTATAGCAACTTGAATAGATTAATATATCAACTAAATAATATTATTTTCTTAAATTATGTGCTTGTTATGATTTTTCTTATACTAAAGGCCTGTGGGTTATACAATGTATGGATCAATAGTGGTTATTTTGTCTATTGCTGCAACTTCATTTGTAATATCAAAAACATAAAGAAAAAAGAAAAGAAAAGAAGTAAAACTGAGAAACAACTAAAATTCCCATAAACAGGAGAAAGAATAAACCAAGTATGATTTATTCATACAACAAAATACTAATGAACAATTCACTAGAAAAACTGCTCTATGTATACCATTTGAATAAGTGTTAAATGAAAGAATCAGTCTCAAAAGTTTATGTAGAACAAAATTGTATATAACTACCATACATTAAGAAAAAAAGGAAAAACTATAGGAATGTAAAACATCAGTCTGCTAGTGTTTAAGTTGGGGTGAGACTGGGCGTTTCATGACAAATAGGCTGCACAAATGTAGAAGAAAGAAGTCTGTAAGTAGGAAAAGGCCTCATTGGAGTTTCTGGTTAATCCTAATTGGAAAAGATTAAGGTTTCACTGGAGAAAATGACAAGAAAATAGGGGACATGAACAGGCAGAGCACAGGGGAAACCAGGTGCTGAAAACCAAGGCAGTTGCCCTTCACACACCTCCAATAAAATGCAAAGGAGACAAGAGGGAGACACTTTAAAGAAAACACTTATTTAGTATGTAAATAAAAATACACACACTTATACATCTGTCTATAAATCTATCTATCTGTCTACAGTGGTACCTCAATTCACAAACTTAATTTGTTCCTTGATTCTTGGGAAGATGGCCATGGTTGTGTTCATCACTGAATATAGAGTGAGTTTGCAAATGGAAGCAAAACTTTGCTAAACACTTTTGGTTGTGAACTGAATTGTTCATGAACAGACGTGTTCCTGAACGAAGGTACTTATAGTCTAGGACCACTATATTGGTGCACTAGCCCCCTTACTGAATTGCTAACTTGACCTTGTATGTAAAGTTCTTTTTTAACAAACCCATAAATTCTAAAGATAAGATTCTGACAGACTCACTTAAGAACGTGCACATAGAAGATGGCAAGGGGATCGAGGTTTTAGTGTCTGAAATTCATCTATGACAGTCCAGGAAACTAATCAGATTATGACCAATTCCAGGAAAGGTGAGCACCCTGACACTCCCCCCCCCAAAAAAAATTCAGGGAACAAAGTGTCTCTGGGTTCTCTATCTTTTTTGGAGCTCCGTGCATTTTCACAGGGTAGCTGTCTGTCCTCTGCTTCTTTTCTTTTTTCAAATAGTGTTTTTGTTTTCCCTTTTTGAACTTGGTTCCCTTAATTCATTTACTGGGGCTGGGTTTACAAATCCTGGTGGGGTGCTTGGACAACAGAGTGAAGCTCACACTCCCATCCCTGGGACACAACACAAAGGGACTATATGTGATGATGAGAATTTTTCCCCTGACATAATGGTTAAATAAATATATAAATGTGTTAAAACTCATAAAGCTATACAGGAAAAAATCAATTTTACTGTATGATAACTTCAAAAGAAGAATTTACAACACTTTTAAAAATCACCTGTAAGATTATTATCGTATAAATTGTATAAAATATTAAAATAATAATTTTGTTAACTTTTAAAATTTTTGTACTAAATACTAAACATTTAAAGGCATATTTATTGTGCTCGTTAAAATTCAGAATATATTTAGGGACCCAAAGCTAGCCAATTAATAATTTAAAGGTCTTTCTGATTTAAAAAAAATGCTACACTTTAATGCAGTCCTCAGGAGATTACAGCCAGTAGTAGCTACATTAAAATGTCACCAAATTTACCAGCCAAGGAAAGGATACTTACTCTTACATGGCTTTTAAGTTTTAATTAATTACACCTAGATCTCTTTGCTGCAACGTGCACATACAGCTAAGTATTCATTCTGTTTTGACATTTTTGCTGTTTCACTATCACACCTTTAATATACAGAGATGCATCCTATTTCAAATAAAAAAATAAAGTGAAAACTAGAAGTGATATGTTGCTCTAAAACTTGGAAATTCATATAAAACAGCTGTCTAGCAGACATATTAATGGGGAAGTTAATTCTGCCAGCAACATGAAACAAACAAAACATTGCATTTTGAGCAACCTAAGAGTAAGCAGGTCTCCGTTTGCATTCATTTTCATGTCGGAGGATCAGCCTGCTGCTACTGTTTGTGTAAAACTCCAAGGCTATGTCTGGAATGAGGGGCAGAGAACTGAGGGTCCTGCAGGGCTCTAAGGGTACATCTTTCCTCCTGCACAATTTGTGGAGCAAGGGCAAGTCTTTTTTATAAGGAAAAAACCAGCTCCTTTACTATAAATGAGGTAGGTATGGTAAATGCACAATTCTAGGGGGAAAATGCCTAATGCTCACCTTGATTTTTCACCTAGGTTTCCCAAATTAAAATTAGCATCTTCAATTTAAAGAGTACCAACTCCTCTGGTTTCCCCTGCATATATGTTAGGTCAGGGAGTACTAGTGCCTGGAGGAGGTGGGTCAGGGGAATGAAATCTGGGGCAGAGTCAGGAGATGGCAATGAGGTCTCAAGGTAGAGTTAGTGAGGCCCTGGACCATGTTTCAGTATTACAATGGCTTTTTCTCATTAAGTTCTACATGGTCTATTTTGTCTATTTCCATTGTGTAAATAACTGTATCTTTGAAAAATTCACAATTCCCATTGCTCTGTGATCATAAAAACGCAGCCAGATGGCAACATGGGTCTTTGTTCATTTCTAAGATGGAGAATATCAACATTTTAACACAGTGAATGAAAAGAATACAGTGAATTCAGAAGAAATGCTATTATAAACAAATATACCACCTTCTGGAGCACTACTGAAGTGTGCATTGAGTATAAATGGCCTCCAGTAAACTATGTAAATAATTTATTATTCAAGAAATGAGAACTGGCCATTTTACTATTAGAAACATAGTAAGATTCCTTTTTTCTTTTAAAGAAAGCTTTTTGTGACACAGGAAAATCAATCATCAAATCAAGTGTCCTCTCTGATTTTGAAACAGCACATTGCTAATACATTTCCTCTTCTTCCTCTGTAACTGTGAAACTTCATTATACACATTATATTTTTTGTAGAGAAAAACCTACTGCCCTGGCTCTAGGGTTACTAGAGCAGGATACTCCCTAGTGTTTCTTGGAAATATAGCAATGTATTATGCCTTCTGGACAATTCAGCTCCTCCTCCAATAATTTGAAGTTTTAAAGTCCCCAAATTACAGGGCAATTTTAACCCACTGTGATGGATGATATTTTCCCAAAGAAAAGAAAGAAAGTAAGAAATCTGTGCTTGAGCAGCATCTAGACCCTAAAATCTACTCCAGTTTTTTTCTTTAGTCTTTAAACCTATCCATGCCTGTGGAAATTCTCCATTTACCAAATTACTGTATACTCAATTTGACCTTTTGAAGGACTTTTCTTACCATTTGAGAATTCATTATTTGTGAGAAAATAGATGATATAAGCTATAAAAATAGAACTAACAAGAATGTAGACTTTTTACATTATCATTAATAAGTGTCACAGAGAGAATACATGAAATACATTTTACTTCTAAAGCATTTAGAAGGAAATTTTATAAAGAAAAGAATATTCAGAATCCCTATTTACACACACCCACTTTCTATTTTCAAAGGATCACCTACAATCAGATGTCGTCCATTCTGAAGCTCTGAGTTTGTTACTAAACTTCTTTGCTTTTGCGTGAAACAACTACTTGCCAAGTGTAGATATATTTCTTTGTGGAAATGTTAGACTTTAAGCCAAGGCCCTTTCCAAGTCTGGTTTTTGGCTTTCTCTAAAGCACAACATAGCTGGGTTATGAACTTTGAATTATTTTTCATTGATCATCTTAAGTATGTTGGGCTGCTATTCACACAAGTCCAAGAGTTTTCCCTTCCTCCAATTCTCTGGGCCAGCAGTGCCAGCAAGTAGAGCATGAGTCTGAGTTTTGATCTTCCTCCATGGTCCCCTGACCAGTGGTACTGGCAAGTAGAGTATGAGTCTGCACTCTGCCCTTTCTCCAAAGTCCCCAGGGTCAGTGGTGCTGGTGAGTATAGTGTGAACCTGCATTCTGCCCTCACTCCATTACCCAGGGACCAGTGGTGCCAGTGAGAAGGGTGATGGTGGGCAGGCAAGCAGATTGTGAGTCTGCACTTTATGCTTCCTCCATTTCCCCAGGACAACTTGCCATCAAGAAGAGTACAGTTGCAGGTGAGATGTGTATGGCAGTACCAGCTAGGGGAAACATCCTGAGGAACAGATACATCCTAATAAAGCTTCAAAATCAGTGATAAAGCCATCTAATATTAGAAATCTAAAAGCATCAACACAGAAAACAGAATAAAATAGAAAATAGAAATTGAGAAGATGAAAAATCGAAATGCAATCCCAAATACCCAGTTGAATCAGAGCAAGTCTGGAACTCACAGAGATAGAAGAAATCAAAAGCCAACAAATGGAACTCTCTGAAATAACTGCAGAAGAGGTGAAAAAAAAACAAATAGAAGAGGCCATAGAAAAAGTAATCTTTAAGGTCAAACAGAAATGACTATCAAAGGAAAAGACAGTAAAGCAGACACAGATAAACAAACAGAGGAGCTCAAAAAAATGATGGAAACCATGAATGTCAAACATAGACAAGAATGGAATGAATGAAACAGATCCAAACAGAAATCCAAGCTATTAGAAACTCCACAGAAAGTATACACATCAGATTGAATGAAGGGAAAGATAGAATATCAGATCTAGAAGACAGGACTTCAACTAGTGGCCATGAAAAGAAAGATATCTTAAAAATCACAAGAGATCACTAAAAGTAAATCCAACATCTACAGAATGAAGCAAAGAAGAACAACATAAGATTGATTGGAATCAGTGAGAAAGTTGGAGGCAGCACAAAAGTAATTTAAAACTACTTCACAGAAATAATGGCAGACAACTTCATAAACATGGCTAAAAAATTTCACATAAAAATACATGAAGTACACAGAACTACAAATTACCATGACCAAAATAAATGTACGCCAAAGCATATAGTAATCAAAAGTCCAGAAATTCAGCACAAGAACAAAATATTAAAAGCTGCTGGAGTAAAAAAATATCACCTATAAAGAAATGGCCATCAGAATCACAATAGATTTCTCAACACAAATCCTAAAATCAAGAAGAGTTTAGAGTGAAGTATTTCAAGCCTTTAAAGAAAATAATTCTCAACCCAGCTTGATTTATCCCACATAACTATCTTTCAAAATTGATGGAGAAATATGATACTTCCATGACAAACAACAACTGAAAACATTTATGACCACCAAACCAGCTCTACAGAATGCTCTGAAAGATATATTAGAAAGAGAAAATGAAGACCACAAATACGGGAATACTGAAATGAAGAATTCACCCGGCAGGAAAAGCAATCAAACAGAGCAAAAAGAAAGGGAACAAATAAAAAGAAACAACATGGAAAAGAATAACCAATACATATTAGTTATAACCATATGTGTAAATGATCTGAACTCACCAGTCAAAAGAAATGTGCTGGAAGAATGGATCAAGAAGCAAAATCCAACAATATACTGCATTCAAGAAACAAATTTAACCCAAAAGGAAACTCATAGACTAAAAGTCAAAGGATTGAAAATCGTCCATGCCACAGGAACACAGAAAAAAGCAAGAGTAGCTATTCTATTTGCAGACAATGTGAACTTTAATCCAAAACTATTCAAAAGAGAAAAGAAGGTCACCATGTACTTGTTAGGGGAAAACTCCAAAAAGAAGATATAACAATCGTAAACATTTGTGCACCAAACATAGGTTCACCCAACTACATAAAACAAATATTAACTAACATGAAATACCAAATAAACACTGACACAACAGTAGTGGGGAACTTTAAAACCCCACTCTCACAAATGCATAGGTCAGCTAGACAAAAAAAATCAACAAAGAAATATTATAATTCAACCATGAACAAATGGACTTGGTAGATGTCTATAGAGCATTCCACACCAAAACATCAGAATACGTTCTTCTCATCTGCATGTGGGACATTCTCCAAAATAGATCATATATTAGCTGACAAAACATGTTTAAGCAAACGTAGAGGAATCAAAATAATCCCATGTATACTATCTGACCACAGCCCAGTGAAACTGGAAATCATTGAAAAAAGAAAACACAAAAAGTACATTAATACTTGGAAATTAAACAATATCCTTCCGAACAATCAAGAGTTCACAGAGGAATTTAAAATGAAATATAAAAGTCTATACAGTCAAATGATAATGCCGATAAAACATACCGAAACTTATGAGATGCAGTAAAAGCTGTCCTACGAGGGAAATTTATAATGATTAACTCACACATCAGGAAAACAGAATGAGCTAAAATAAACAACCTAATATTGAACCTCAAACTTCTGGAGAAAGATGAGCAAATCAAACCCAAAGCTCATATGAGGGAGAAAATTATAGAGATGAGAGCAGAAATTAATGCAACACAGATTAAGAAAAGAATACAAAGAATCAATGAATTGAAAAGTTGGTTATTTGAAGAATAAATAAAACTGATAAACCATTAGCCAACCTCATCAAAAAGAGGAAAGAAAAAACACAAATTCAAGCAATTAGGAATATAAGGGGGGAAATCACAATGGATTCCACAGAGGTCCAGAAGATCATCAGTACCTACTATGAGAATCTACATTCTATTTTCTTTAAGAACAGAAATATTTATTGAGAGTAAGAAAGCTTCTGTCTGAGAGAGACAGAAGGGGTCCCGAGTGGGTTGCCTGAGAAGCTACATTTTAATAAGACAGAAAGCACAGAAGAAATGGACTAATTTCTAGATACAATTCAATTTACAAAGCAAAATCAACAAAATATAAGAATTCTAAGTAAATTATTATCAGCCAATGGAATTCAAAATGTAATTAAAACTTTACCAACAAGGAAAAGCCCAGGCCCTGATGAATTCACTGCTGAATTATATAAGAAATTTAGAGAAGAACTAATGCCACTAATACTGAAACTTAAAAGAAATTGAAAGAGAAGCAATAATTATGAAGTCATTCCTGGAAGCAAGCATTACCTTGATATCAAAAGCAGAGAAGGAAGAGGAAGAGAACTACAGGCCAATCTCCCTAATGAACATAAATAAAAAATCCTCAACAAAATACTGGCAAACTGAATGCAGAAAATCATCAAGAAGATTATATACCATGACCAACTAGCATTCATGTCAGGGATGAAGGGATGGTTCAATATACACAAATCAATAAATGTAAAACACCATATTAACAGAACCAAAGACAAAATTCATAGGACAATCTCGATAGTTGCAGAAAAAACATTTGACAGTGTCCAACATCCATTCATGATAAAAATCCTACAGAAAATTGGAATAAATGGTCTTTACCTCAATTTTATAAAAGTCATGTATGACACACCAACAGCAAATACCATATTACATGGTCAAAAATTGAATGCTTTGACTCTAAAACCAGGAACAAGATGAGGAAGCCCATTATCTCCACTTCTATCCAATATAGTCCTGAAAACATTAGTCAGAGCGATTAAGCAAAATAAAAAAATAAAAGGATTAAATAGGAAAGGAAGAAGCGAAATTATCATTATTTACAGATAATATGATACTACTCTACATACAAGACCTCAAAAGCTCCAGCAAAAAACTTGAAGACTTAATATCCAAATTCAGTAATGTAGTCGGATCCGAAGTCAAGGCTCAAAAGTCAATAGCATTCCTACACACAAGCAACAAACTCAAAGACAAGAGATTAGGGAAAGTGCACACTTCATGATAGCATCCCCAAAAATGGAATAATTAAGAATCAACCTACCACAGGAAGTAGAAGATCTGTACTGTGAAAATTACAGTGCCCTAAAAAAGGTGATTGAGGAGGATATCAAAAAATGGAAAGATATCTCTTGCTCTTGGATAACAAGAACCAACACAGTGAAAATGGCCATACTCCCAAAACTGCTATTAAGATTTAATGCAATATCAATCAAAATACCATCAATATACTTCACAGATCTAGAGAAAATCCTCCTAAAATTCATATGGAACCAGAAAAGACAGAATAGCAAAAACAATTCTGGGTAACACAGATAAGTCAGGAAAGTTCACAATCCCAGACCAGAAATTATACTACAAAGCTACTGTGTTGAAATCAACATTATTGGCAATAAACAGGCCTGAGATTCAGTGAAACAGACTAGATGATGTAGACACATCTCCAAACACACTCAGCCACCTTAATTTTGACAAATAAGCCAAATATAGTCATCAGGAGAAAGATAGCCTCTTTAATAAACAATGCTGGAAAAATTGGCTTTCCCCATTCTGAAGACTAAACTATAGCCATGTCAAACACCATGCACTAAACTAAAGTCAAAATAGACACACCCATAGATCTAAATGTTACAACAGAAACACTAAATCTACCGGAAGACAAAGTAGGTAGACATCTTGAAGACATAGGGGGAGTCAGAGAATTCATGAAGAAAACCCAAACTACATGGGAAGTACTTCGAAGAATAAGAAACTTAGATCTCATCTCATTAAAAAGTTTTTTCACATCAAAATAAGTCACCAACAGAATGAAAAGGAAACCCAAAATTGGGAAAAACAATTTAGCCAACTGTGACTCAGACAAAGGACTTCTATCTAGAACATTTGAAGAACTGAAAAAACTCAGAACCCTCAAATTTAAAGACCAATCCAAAAATGGGCATCTAAAATGAATACTTACTTCTCACGTGGAGAAATACAAATGGCAAATAATTCTATGAAAAAAAATGTTCAACATCATTGGTGATTCAAGGAATATGAATTAAAATAATACTGAGATTCCATCTCACCCCAGAAAAGTATGGCCAAGGTCAAGAAATCAATCAATAACAAACGCTGGTGAGGCTGTTGGGAAGAAGAAACCCTTCTCCATTGTTGGTGGGAGTGCAGACTGGTACAATCACTGTGGAAATCAGTGTGGAGATTTCTTAAAAGACTAAGATTAGAGGTCCCATTTGTCCCAGCTATCTCCTTTCTGGATATTCTCCCAGAAGAAATAAAAACATCATACCACAGAGATAGATATGCATCCATGTGCATAGAAGCAGATTTATAATAGCTGAATCTGGACAAAAACCAGCTACCCATTAACCAAGGAATAGATAAAAAAGATGTGGTTTTTGTATGTAGTGGAGTACTACGCAGCCGTAAAGAAGAATAAACTGGAGACTTTTATAGGTAAATGGATTCAACTCAAAACCATACTCATTAATGAAATTACTAAGACCCATACATGTAAAAATCATATTTTTTTTCACTAGTGTAAGAAGATGAACAAGTAAATAGGGTCTGAAATTTATAATAGATATTGTGAATTGGGGAGAAATTGTTCAAAAGAAAAGACAAACTGTGATAAGGGGAAATGGGAAAGGAAGAAAGGGAAAAAGAAAAAAATTATATATACATGATAGTTAAGTTATTATACAGTTAGCTTCTATTTGTTCCTTGAAAAGAATATTTTGTGCTATTATTTTTTAGACAAGACAGCATGTCCATATCCTGTACTCTGAATAACTACTATGAAGACAACAGTATGCAATGTATCAACTATTTTCACTGTCCTAGTAACCTGTTCTGAAACTCTGTTTCATTGTTTGTTTATCTTTCTTTGTCTTTAAAAAAAAAGTCCAATATTTCCTTAAGGTTAGATATTATTTTATGTCTATACTTCAAAATTCTACCTATAATTCAATGCTAATAAATATTTGTCCTCATCTGTTTTTCATTTCATTTAAAAATAATTTTCATCAGTCTTTTGGAATGAGATTCCCACGTTTTAATTTTTTTTAATTTTAAAACTAAAAAAGAATAAAAAATGATCCTGCAGAATTTCAAACAAAGTAATACAATTACTAATATATTAACAATGGTTAATATGTTGCATATGGTTATCTTCAAAGTAGTTGCTCAGATTACAAGACATAGGCACGAAAAAACGATCAAACAATGAAAGCACATTTAAAACATAAAATCCTTTGAAAAAATAATCCCAAGTTTCTAGATATAATACCCCATTTTTTTCCCAACAACATCTTCATCTGTTCCTTTTAAGGATACCCTTCTGTACATAGAATAGACTCTCAAATAGTTTAAAGGAGTCAGTGGGAATTTACTTCAACTATTAAACTATATTTTTTATTGAAGACTGTTTTTTAGAGCAGTTTTAGTTTCACAGAAAAACTGAATGTTCCAAAGATTTTCCATGTATTTCCTATCCCCCACATACACAGCTTTCCATATAATCAAAATTTCTAAACAGACAGAAATTGATGAAACCACATTGACATATTATAATTACCAAGGGCATGTACCTTGTTTTAAGAATATTTCACTGCCCTAAAGATCTGTGTTCTGTCTGTACCTCTTTGCCTCCAACCCTATCACTTCTCAATCACAGTTTTCATGTTTTGTCTTAACTAGAGTGACCTACAATAAGAATCCTGCAATAAGTAGCTTTTTGAGATTGGCTTCATTTGCTTAGCAATATGTATTTATGTTTCCCCGTGTCTTATTATTGTTTGATGACTTTCTTTATTGGTTTAGAATATTCCAGTCTGTGGATATTCCACAGCTTATCCATTCATGTACAGGACACTTACAATATTGGCAATTGTAAGCAAAGCTGTTGTAAACATTTACGTGCATGTTTTTTCCATGGATACAAGTTTTTTTTTTTAATCTCCTTTGGAAAAATACCAAGGAACATGATTGTATGATATAAGTGTATTATGGTTAGTTTTGTAAGAAAATGCAAAATTATCTTCCAAAGTAGCTGTACTACTTAGCTTTCTCACCAGCAGTGAATAAGGGTTCTTGTTGCTCCACATTCTTGCCAGCATTTGTTGCCAGTAGTGTGATTAACTCTTCACAATTTCTATCACTTCACTTGCCCAAATTCACCTCTCAATGTTTTCCAACCACATTTTTACACACAGTTTGCTGCCTCTTTTCCCACAGGCTGCTGACTAACTTGGAATTAAGAATCAAGAATGTTGCCAAGAAGAGTTAAACAGAGACAGGAACAATGAGAAAGGCAAGAAAGGAAATGAAGTACAGTGTGTGCCACAGAGAAAATCCACAACTTTGTATCCTGCCTGATGTACTTCATCAAAAGAGACTGGAGTTCTAAAGTGGCTGCCCTTTCATGTGACTCATCTATGAGGTCTTCCGACTTAGTGTTTTTCTAGATTTGCTCATCAGAAGGTTTCTGGAAAGGGACTGCATCCTTTCACCCCAACAGGTGTTGCAGAAATTCTAAGGAGCCAGAATGGCCTGAACCCCATGCCTCAGAATATCTTCACTAATGACAGAAGTTAGGCAGTAAGGAGGAATAGCACTGAATAGCTAGCTAAGTGTGAGGGATTAGAGTTAAGGTCAGTCAAGGTTTGTCAGAAGAAAGGAAAAATGGCCTACTAAATATAAAACCAGAACAGAAGCTAGTTTTTGTCTGTGAAACTCAAATACATTGGCCTGCAATTTAGGATGACCGTGACATATATGATTTAAAACTTAGAAAACTCAGCTATTTGCCAGATCAGGGTATGAGGCCAATATATTACCAGTTTTGGTCAACCTCTAGTTAAAATCCAAACATACATGAACCTGTGAGTACAATTTGATCAGTCTCAGAGTGTCCAGCTTAGTGATGCTCTGATAAGGATGTATTATGACTATGAACTAAAAAAAATACACTGTGAATAGAAACAATACAGGTTAGTATCCATTTGTACTTCAAATGGACACTAGCAATTTAATCATAATACAAACTCTCATCAATTTTTTATGACTTAAGGTAATGTATCCTTATAGGAACGTGTCATATTTTCTATTTTTCACTTGTATCACACATTTTATCTTTTGGTATACTAAACTTGGGAATCCCCAAATATTTTTATCTGGAAGAGATTTGAGTGGCTCTGTTCAGATGGGAAATTCAACCATATGGTGTTGTCACTGCCATGTAACACAAGTCTAGATAACATGAGGATAACTGGCCAATTGCCAGGAGGACACCACCAGTCATCTAAATTTTCTGAATGCTTTCAATAGTTTCTCTTTTGGTGAAAATTTATTTTAAAGCAGAATTTTATGATGTTTTTGAAAAAAGGAAAAAGAATTAAAAGATTGGAAAGAAAAAAAGCATGAAAAATACTGTAGTTTTTAAAATTATCTATCCCGGATTGTTGTTCTAGCTTTCTAGAATTTTAAAGTCACAAGAGTGAGAGCTTGACCAAACATTCTAACATACTAGAGAACAATGAACACTATAAACTGTAATGGACATGATATACTGTTTTCTTACCTGACTCTCTCTCTCTCTCTCTCTCTCTCTCTCTATATATATATATATATATATATATATATATATATATATATATACATATATATATATTCCAACTAAACAGATTCCCTTTATCAGGGTTATCTTAGGTAGTACCAGGGGAGTCCTCTTTATATTTTGTAGTGTACTCGAGAAAAATTGTTTCCTCTACTTTATTACCTTATGAATCTTTAAGATATATAAATGAAATATATAAATGTAAATAGCCACAACTACAACAGAAATCTAATAAGTTCAGAAGGGATGCTATTAAAACAGAACCACTGTTACCAAGTCTTATTTAACATATTGCTTGCACAGTGACCCATAGGTACTTTGTGTCATGAAAACAACCAGCCTTTTGACTAATACTTTAACTAGCATGACTTTTAAGAGATAATAAAAAATCTAAATAAAAGATTCACCTAAGTATTTGTGACCAGAGGCCATATCTTTAGTTGTGTTGCATAAATTAATACAGCGTACTGGCAAAAATAATACCCACATAAATTATTTTTTTTTTATCTGTTCCCATCTCTCCAGCAGTTTTATCATTTTTACTTGTCTTGTCTGATGAGTTCAGCTTTGTTTCATTTCATCATTTCTTGTTCTTACTGTTTCTCCTGATATATAAGATCTTAGATTTCCTGAGCACGCCATCAACATTTTTCCATGTATGTTTCACATTTTCATTTATAGTTGACATTCTCATAACATCCCAGGATAACAACTCCCTGACCCTAAACATATTCCTTTTTTTATATGCTTCTGGAAATTTATTCCAACCAAATTTCCAAAATACATGTGTTTAGAGTCACATTATCTATATACATGATTCATAGAGATTTAATAATTGTGATGCAACTATGTGAAGAATATAGCATAATGCTTATTTTCAGAAAATTCTCTTTTTTATTATATAACTTCTCAAATGAGGCTGGACAATTATAATTGAGGCCAACTTTGGGACCTCATGCAATCTTTAGGAACCAACTTTTAAAGTAGAATGCGTAATGAGACATCGGCAATTTTCAATGGCTAGTAAACTGTGTTGGGCCACCTTTTCTATTTTTTAAATTTTTTAAAATTTAAGCCAAGAAAAAAAAAAGGGAAAAAAAAGAAAAAAAAGACATATACAACAAAGACAACAGGCAAAAGAGACAAACAAACGACTAGAGTAAATACACAACAGTGACATTGCAGGTTTACAAAACCGGATGATAGAAAATTGACAACGGTTGCAACATTGCGTATCATTATCCCCAAAATGGTTACTTACATTAACAGATATAGACATGCAAAATTGATCTAATCATATTAGTATTAATTGTTCTTTCTCAATAACGAATACATTCAGCAGCATGTTCATTCTAGTTATCTTACATATACATATACACAGGTCCATATCCCCTCTTCTCCCCTTTTCTCTTTCCTCCCTTTCACTTCCCGGTCACTTCTGCTCCTTGAGCTGTTTTCACCCCCACGTAGTATTTATTATAGATTCGGGAGCATATATACTTTTCCGTTTCTTACACTAGGGAGACAATACGGTATTTACACATGTGGGTTTGATTTATCTCACTTATGAGTATGGTCTCAAGTCGTGACCATTTACTCACAAAAGTCTCAATGCAATCTTTCTTAATAGCTGAGTAGTATTCCATTGTATAAAAATACCACATCTTTTTTATCCATTCTTTGATTGATGGGCACTACGGTTGTTTCCAAAATCTGGCTATTACACATTGGGTTGCTATAAACATGGGTGAACAAATATCACTGTGGTATGAGGTTTTCAATTCTTTTGGGAAAATGCCCAGAAGAGGGATAGCTGGGTTGAATGGGATCTCTAATCCTAACTTCTTGAGGAATCTCCACATTGACTTCCACAGTGGCTGCACCAGTCTACACTCCCACCAACAGTGGAGAAGAGTTCCTTTTTCCCCACAGCCCCTCCAGCATTTATTGTTGGTTGATTTTTTAATCTTGGCCATTCTTTCTGGAGTGAGATGAAATCTCAGTGTTGTTTTTATTTGCATTTCCCGAATGACCATTGATGTTGAACATTTTTTCATATATTTATTTGCCATTTGTATTTTTTGCTCTGAGAAGTGTGTATTCATCTCAGATGCCCATTTTTGGATTGGGTCCTTTAATTTTAGGGACCTGATTTCTTTTAATTCTTTATATGTTTTAGATAGAAGTCCTTTGTCTGTTGGACAACTGGCTAAGATACTTTCCCAGTTGGTGGGTTTTCTTTTCACTCTGTTGGTGATTTACTTTGACATGCAAAAACTTTTTAGTATGATGAGATCTCACGTGTTGATTCTGGGAAGTGTTTCCCTTGCAATCTGATTTTTGTTCATGAACTCTCTGCCTACTCCTATGTCATCGAGATTTTTACCTACTCTGTCTTCTAGTAAGTTTAATGTATCTGTCTTTATATTCAGATCTTTGATCCATTTTGACTTTATTTTAGTGCATGGTGATAAGCATGGATCTAGCTTTAGGTTATGGCATATAGAAAGCCAGTTTTCCCAGTGCCATTTATTAAAGAGGCTGTCTTTCTTCCAATGTACATGTTTGGCCCTTTGTCAAAGATGAGGTGGCTAAGTGTGTTTGCAGTTGTGGCTGTATCTTCCAATCTATTCCATTGATCTTCAGGTCTGTTTTGATTCCAGTACCATGCTGATTTTATCACAGTAGCTTTGTAGTATAATTTCAAGTCGGGGATTGTGATGCTTCCTGCCTTCCCTTTGTTGTCCAGAATTGCCTTTGCTATTCTGGGTCTTTTCTGGTTCCAGATGAATTTCAGGAATGCTTTCTCTAGCTCTGTGAGGTAGGCAAGTGGTATTTTGATTGGGATTGCATTGAATCTGTATAATAATTTTGGGAGGATGGCCATTTTCACGATGTTTGTTCTTCCTATCCATGAACATGGAATATCTTTCCATTTTCTGAAATCTTCTTTGATTTCCTTCTTTACAGTAATGTAATTTTCACTGTATAGATTTTTACTTCCTTGGTTAGATTGATTCCTAAGTATTTCATTTTTTTTGGATGTTATAGTGAAGGGTGTGGTTTCCCTTATCTCTCTCTCAGTGACTTTGTTGTTTGTGTACAGGAATGCTATGGATTTTTGAGTGTTCACCTTGTATCCAGCTACATTACTAAATTTGCTTATTACTTCTAGAAGACTTCTAATGGATTTTTGGGGGTCTTCTATGTAGAGTATCATATCATCTGCAAATAATGATAATTTCACTTCTTCCTTTCCTATCTTTATTCCCTTTATTTCTTTCTCTTGTCTAATTGCTCTGGCTAATATTTCCAAAACTATATTGAATAGGAGGGATGATAATGGACATCCTTGCCTTGTTCCTGATTTTAGGTTGAAAGTTTGCAGTTTTTCTCCATTTAGTAAGATGTAGGCTGTTGGTTTATGATATATGGCTTTTATCAGTTTGAGGTAGAGACCATCTATTCCGATTTTCTGTAGGGTTTTGATCATGAATGGGTGTTGGATTTTGTCGAAAGCTTTTTCTGCATCTATTGAGAGGATCATGTGTTTCTTGTCCTTGGCCCTGTTGATATGGTGTATTACATGTATTGATTTCCGAATGTTGAAAAATCCCTGCATTCCTGTGATGAATCCCACGTGATCGTGGTGTATAATCTTTCTAATAACTTGCTGTATTCTATCTGCCAGTATTTTACTGAGGAGTTTTGCGTCTGTTTTCATTAGGGAGATTGGCCTGTAATTTTCTTTTTTGGTTGGGTCTTTCTCTGGTTTTGGTATTAGCGTAATACTTGTTTGCAGGAATGAGTTAGGAAGACCTGCTTCTCTTTCAAATTCTTTGAAGAGTTTGAGGAGTGTTGGCATTAAGTCTTCCCTAAATTTCTTACAGAATTCATCAGTGAATCCATCAGGGCCTGGGCTTTTCTTTGTTGGTAGGGTCTTAATTACATTTTCAATTTCAGTAGCTGAAATTGGATTATTCAGCAGCTTTATGTCTTCTTGATTCAGCTTTGGTAGTTCAAAGGTTTCTAGGAATCTGTCCATTTCTTCTGTGTTATCAAATCTATGTGAGTAAAGTTTTTCGAAGTAGATGTTGATGGTCTTCTGTATTTCCACCGGGTCTGTCGTGATTTCATCTTTTTCATTTATTTTGCATGGATCTGAGTTTTTTCTTTCCTCTTCTTGATAAGGTTGGCTAGTGGTTTATCAATTTTATTTACTCTTTCAAAGAACCAACTCTTTGATTCATTAATTCTTTGTATTGTTTTCTTACTTTCAATTGCATCAATTTCTGCTCTAATCTTAATAATTTCCTCCCTTCTTTGGGCTTTGGAATTGACTTGCTCTTCTTTTTATAGGAGTTTGAGATGCAGCATTAGGTTGTTTTTGTGTGTTCTTTCTGTTTTTCTGATATGAGAGCTTAGTGCTATAAATTTCCTTCTGAGGACTGCTTTCATTGTGTCCCACAGGTTCCGGTAATTTGTATTTGCATTTTCATTCAATTGTAGATATTGTTTAATTTCTTCTTTAACTTCTTCTGTGACCCATTGGTTATTTAGGCG
>RJWM01025241.1:0-29532 GCA_004363535.1 Dasyprocta punctata | reverse complement strand
GCTGAGACAGGAGGATCATTACAAATTTGAGACCAGTTTGGGCTATAAAATGAGCTCAAGGGCAGCCTGAACTACATATCGAGACTATGTCTCAAAAAACTAGGGCTGGGAGTTTGACTCAGTGGCTTAAGCGCCTGCCTGGCAGGTGTGAGGTTGTGAGTTTGATCCCCGTTGCCACAAAAAAAAAAAAAAAAAGTTTTGTTTTGACACAGGGTCTAAATTGCCAAGGAACTTGGAGTTCTTTAGACTCAGCCGTGATTGTGGCTCGGATCACAAGTTGTGTGGGCCACTGCACCTGATTTAGTGTCTCTCCTCCCTTTTTTTGTGTGCGGTGCTGGGGTGAGGAGCTCCACTTCTTGCCACATTTGTGCATAGCAGCTTTTGCATATAATTTCAGGTAATTACTTCAAACTGTTCTATGGAATACAGATCAGAGACCTAAGCTCTCTCCTGCCATTTGGTATTGGTTGGGAATAGGGACAAAAATTAGGAAAGTCCTTAACCAGGCGTGGTGGTGCACGCCTGTAATCCCAGCACTCGGGAGGCTGAGGCAGGAGGATCATTGCAAGTTTTAGACCAGTTTGGGCTACAAAGTGAGCTCAAGGGCAACCTAAACTACATAGGGAGAGCATGTTTCAAAAAGATAAAAAAAAAAAAATTGTAAATAAAATAACTGCAAACCTTAAAAAAAAAGACCAAAAAAAGCTTAATTAAGAAAACCTCTTATTACTAGGAGATGTTTTAGTAAATGTTTTTAGCAGAATGGAGATTTAAGAGACTTCACAACCGACATGGAAGAAATCAATGTTCATTCTGGAGGTCTTTACAAGTACCCCACTTTTTCCACCTGTGAGTCATCTTTTTCCCAGAATGCTCAGTCTTCCAGGCTTCCAGGGTTTACTAACTGGACTTTATTTCTCCTTTTCTTCTTTTTTCCTCTTTTTTTTTTTTTTTTTTTTTTTTTTTTTTTTTTTTTTTGTGACAGTGTCTTGCTTTGTAATTTAGGCTAACTTTGAACTCACTATGTAGCCTGAAATCACAGCTGTCTTCCTGCCTCAGCCTTCTGAGTGTTGGGATTACAGGGTTGTACCATCATGCCCAGTTCTTTCTCATTCTTCTTTCTTTCAGCCTATTAAGGACTTTCTACCTCATTACTTCCTTGGTGGCTTCGTTGGTCCTGCAGCCCCCCCTACCCCGTGGCACCAGGGATCGAACTCATAACCTCATACTTACCAGGCAGGCGCTTAAGCCGCTGAGTCAAACTCCTGACCCTAGCATTTTGAGACAGGGTTGCACTGTGTAGTTCAGATTGGCCTTGTGCTCACGTTGTAGCCCAAGCCGGCCTCTTACAACACTCCTCCTACCTCAGCCTCCTGAGTGCTGGGATTAAAGGCGTGCGCCACCATGCCTGGCCCAGGTTGTGCTTGCTTTTTTTTTTTTTTTTTTTTTTTTGCAGTACAGGGGATCGAACTCACAGCCTCACACCTGACAGACAGGTGCTTAAGCCACTGAGCCACACTCCCGGCCCTGGTTTTTTGAGGCAGGGTCGTACTGTGTAGCTCAGGCCGGCCTTGAGCTCGCGTTGTAGCACAAGCTGGCCTCGAACTCACAACGCTCTGCCTACCTCAGCCTCCCGAGCGCTGGGATTAAAGGCGTGCGCCACCATGCCTGGCCCAGGTTGTGCTTTCTAGATTCCATGAGTGAGAAATGAAGTCCAGAAGGGAAAGGAAAGGAAAAAAGGTCTGAGTGTATTGTGAGGAATGCTTTACTTATGTGCTATAGTTGTGGGAAACCGGTGAAGGTTTTCATTTAGGTGGTGAGAGGATGCCATGGGAACTAGCATCCATGTCGCGGCGGGGTCTCTGTGGGAGCCAGCATGTACCATCATATTGACTCAGTAGAGGGCTCCGAGGAATTGCAGAAAAAATGAGACTCTTTATGTGTATAAACTTTGACCTGGGTCTCCTCCCCCTATTACTGTGTATTGAACCCAGGGCCTTGGAGCCAAACTAAGTCTCCAGCTCACTCTCCCAACTTTATTTTACGAGAGTCTTCCTAAGTCTCTGCATTTTCCAAGTGGGCTCAACTTGGAATTCTGGCTTAGTCTTCCTGAGTGCTGAGATTAAGGCTTGTTTCATTATACCTGGCTTAATCTAGGTCAACGATAGTGAGCCTTTTAGACCTTGCGGTGACACAAACAGCCTGCTGTAGCACACATGCCATAGTTTTGTCCACTTACCTATGTCTTTTGAGCAGATGCTTCTGAAATTGAAGAAGGATTTACATTTGTACTTTTTTTTTTTTTTTCCTGTTTTTGGTGTTTTGAGACAGGGTTGCGCTGTGCAGTTTATTTGCACTCAAAAAATCTCATACTTGACCGGCAGGCACTATGCCACTGAGCTATATCCCCAGCCCTTCACTGTGCAGTTTAGGCTGGTCTTTATTTTTTTTGTGGCACTGGGGATCAAACTCACAACCTTGCACCTGCCAGGGCAGGCGCTTAAGCCACTGAGCCAAACTCCCAGCCCTAGTTTTTTGAGGCAGGGTCGCACTATGTAGCTCAGGCCGTTCTTGCGCTCGCATTGTAGCCCAAGCTGGCCTCGAACTCACAACGCTCCTCCTACCTCAGCCTCCCGAGTGCTGGGATTAAAGGCGTGCTCCACCACGCCCGGTTTAGGCTGGTCTTGAACCCATTTTGTAGCCCAGGCTGGCCTTTCAGTTTTCAGCAATCCTCTTGCCTCAGCTTCCCAAGTGCTGGGATTATAGGAGTGTGCCTCCACACCTGGCCTACTCTGTCTTCTTTATTTTTTCTTGTTACTGAGGATTGAAGCCAGGGCCTTCTGCTAGGCAAGCACTGTACTACTAGGTATATTCCCAATCTTTTTTTAAATCTCGAGAAACGATCTTGTGATATAGTATTTTCCAGCCTGACCTGAAACTTGTTATCTTCTGCCTTGCCTTCTCCAGTAATTGGGATTATTGGTATATACAACTATAGTTGACTTTCTACTCCTTTTATTACTGTTTTTGGTGCTGGAGTTAGGACCCAAGGCCTCAAATGTGCTAAGCAAGTACTCTGCCACTAGCTATACCTGCAGCTCCCTGTACTCAGTTCATTATATACCAGTGGCAGTTTTGGATTTGCACTGGGCTGTGAGTCTCTATTTTGAGTATCAAAGCTTCACCAGAGTACTGTTGAGGGGAGTGTGTGTATTTTGTAGAGAAGACGAAGAATACTGTGCTGTAATTATAAAGTACCCAATAGCCAAATGTGTGCATGGTCCAGAATAGAATATTTTTTGTTGCTGGGGATTGAAACTAGGGCCTTGTGCATGCTAAGCATTTAGTCTATGGGTAAGTTATAGCTTCAGCCTGAAAATACTTATTTTGAACTATACTCCTACCCTTCAAGCATATTTAAAAGATTGTAAGTGTCTTAATTTCTGTTAGATGAAGTTACTAATGACACCAAAATGATAAAAAGCTTAGAGTTGAAGTCATAGATAAATTTTATTTACATGGAAATACCGGTATGTTCATTTAGCAGATTGCTGGATCATTACTTTTGGAGGATGTATTTGGTCACAAGACTGTGAAACAGAGAAGCATTTTGATTAGAAATTTAAAGGAGTTCAATTTTAAGGGGTAGTATTTCTCTAGTTTTTTTTTTTTTTTTTTTTGCGGCACCGGGAATTGAACTCACAACCTCGCGCCTGCCAGGGTAGGTGCTTAAGGCACTGAGCCAAACTCCTAGCCCTGGTTTTTTGAGGCAGGGTCGTACTGTGTAGCTCAGGCCAGGCTTGCGCTCACGTTGTAGCCCAAGCCGGCCTCGAACTCACAACGCTCCACCTACCTCAGCCTCCCGAGTGCCGGGATTAAAGGCGTGCGCCACCACGCCCGGCTAGTATTTTTTTTTACTGTGACATAATGCTCAATTTCATAAAATTGACAGATTTTATTGCAGCACATAATCATTTTGTATATTTCAATATCTGTTAACTCAGAAATTCTGAAAACGTGTTCTCAAATTTGTTCGAAATTGAAAATTACAGCAGCATTTTATTTTTTATTATTATTATTTTTTTACTTTATTTTTTTTTTTCGGCACCGGGGATTGAACTCACAGCCTCACACCTGTAGACAGGCACTTAAGCCACTGAGCCAAACTCCCAGGCCTAAGCATTTTATTACAACCTGTATGTTTTTACAAGGAGTTTAGTAATGAATGATTGACCTCCTTGAAAGCGTTTGGACCTCACAGAGAATAGGAGACTAGCAATCTGGCTTCAGCTGTAGTAAATTACAGCCTGACTGAATATTGATTATATCTAGACTGTAGTCAACAAGAAATAAGAGCTTCAGTGTTCCCAACTCCAGGCTTTCAGTACTTTCACATGTGAAGGTAAACCAAGTACTACTTGAGAATATATATAGATGGTTAGGGATGAGTAGTTGCCCTTGGCCTGGAGGTTGGTTTTCAAGGCCGTCTGGTACCGTCTGTGACAGCTGTCTCTCTGGGAGAGCTTCACCGTCAATTGAATGTTGGGGGAAGGTTAGGAGATTTTATAGTTAACTGGGGCTTTATGGGAGTGGGTTTGGGGGACATACACTTAAATGTCATAAATATGTTTTTAAAAAGTTTTGCGGATTAATTTCTTAAAAACTAATCTGAGTTAATTATATATGGCTTTAGTCATTAAAGTAATACACTCATGTTAGTGTAATTGGTTCTAGTAAGCTATTGTATATTTGGCATTCTAGTAGTGTTTAGAACCTGAGCAGATAATTGTAGTATTTATCCTTATTTGTGTTTTTTTTAAAGCTGTCTTTTTATCCTGTAGCTATAGTGGGTACAGTGTTAATACAAGTGACCTTATAACTGGTGTAACTGGTTTTGTTCATATTTGACAATTCAGATAACTTTCCTTTTTTTTTTTTGGTGCTGGGATTGAACCCAGGGCCTCACGCTTGCTAAGCCCATAGTTTATTACTAAGCTATGCATTCAGCACCCAGATAACTTTTATTTTTCTCATTTCTTAGACTGCAAGTGGAAACGTGGAAGCGAAAGTAGTGTGTTTTTATAGAAGACGAGATATTTCCAATACGCTTATAATGCTTGCGGACAAGCATGCTAGTAAGTTAATTCTCTTTCTCTTGGATCAAAAAAAGTTTGTCTCATTTTTTTGTTTTTTTTGTGATGAGGAAAATATGTTCTGTTACCTGCAGTTTTTTTGCCTCATATATCCTCAATGTAGTTTAAATGATAGTAACTTTTTGGGTGGTGTTTGGTTTTATGTTTTTTTTTTTTTTTTCTTTTTTTTTTTCTTTGCGGTACTGATTGTTGAACATAGGACCTCCCTTACGGTAGGGAAGCACCCTACTTCTGAACTACTCCTCTAGCCCCAGTTTAAATTTTCTTAGGTGGCATCATCCATAACTTATTAAATTAGAATATTAAAGTAGAAGTCTTTGCAAGTGGGCTTTAACAAATAAGAGCTTCTTTTTTTCAGTGGTGGTTTTTTTCTGTGTTTTGCAACAGGATCTCACAATATAAACCAAGTTGGCAGGGCTGGGAGTTTGGCTCAGTGACTTGAGTGCCTGTTTGGCAGGCATGAGGTTGTGAGTTCAATCCCTGGTACCACAAAAGAAAAAAAAAAAAAACCAAGTTGGCCTTGAACTTGTTATATAACCTAAAGTGGCCTTGAATTTCTGATCCTCCTCCTTAACCTCCCAAGTTTTGAGACTGTACCACCCCCAGCTATCAGAGGTAGTTTTGGGGTTTTCTTTGAGACAGGGTTTCACTATGTAGTTCAAACTGCCCTTGAATGCACTATGTAGCCCAGGCTGGCCTTGAACTTGCAGTAGTTTTCCTGTCTCAGCCTCCCAAGTGCTGGGATTATAGGTGTGGAACACTGTCTGGCCACCCGTGGTAATTTTTTGAATGTACAGATGGGAGATGTGTACTTTGCTGGTATTTTAGGAGACGTTTATTTCCTGTAAAACAACTGGGAGATAGAGATCTATAATTTATTTATTTATTTATTTATTTTTTTTTTGGTGGCACCAGGAATTGAACTCACAACCTCACGCCTGTTAGGTAGGCACGGAAGCCACTGAGCCAGCCTCCCGGCCCTAGTTTTTTGAGACAGAGTTGCATTGTATAGTTGAAGCCTGCCTTGCGTGTAGCCCAAGCAGACCTGGAACTCAAAATGCTCTGCCTACCTCAGCCTCCCGAGTGCTGGGATTAAAGGTTTGTGCTGCCATGCCTGGCTGTGATATATATTTATATATATTATTATGATGGGGATAAAACCTAGAGCCTTTTTCACTAACCTACACTTTCAGCCCTTTTTATTCTTTTGAGATAGTTTTGCTAAATTGCCTAGGCTGGCCTAGAATTTATGTTCTTTCTCCGTCAACCTCAGAATACAGGTGTATTGGGCTGGGGATTTAGCTCAGTGGCACAAGTGCCTGCCTGGCAAGTGCATGGTTGTGAATTCGATCCCTGGTACCAAAAAACCAAAAACAAAAACAATGCAGGTGTATTCTGAGATTGCAGGTATGTGCCAAGAGGCTAGATCTCATATTCCATTTTTTTTTTTTTTTTGGTTCCAGCAATCGAACTCAGGACCTTGTATTTGCCAGGCAGGCACTGTGTCACTGAGCCGTGTCCCTGGCCCCTTGATCTCCTGTTCTTTTTTTGCAGGGGGTGGGGTGGGGTGATACCAGGGATTGAACTCACCACCTTGTGCTTGCCAGGCAGGTGCTTGTGCCACTGAACTAAATTCCTGGCCCCATCATGTTCTTTACTAATGTCATTTCTCTAAAAGCCAGATTTGATAATTCAAGAAGTTTTATTTTTTTATTTTTTTATTTGTCCTGGGCATTGAACACAGTACTGAATTACATCCCCAGTTCTATTTAGAGACTGATTTAAAATTTTTATTGTTTTTGTTTTTGGTAGTACTGGGCATTGAACTTAGGGCCTTGTGCATGACAAGCAAGCATTCTACCACTAAGCTATATCCCCAGCCTGATTTTTCTTTCTCTGAGACAAGGTCTTGCTGTGTAGTACAAACTGGCCTTGAACTTACTTTGTAGCCCAGGCTGAACTGGAACCTGCAGTGATCCTCCTGTCTCAGCCTGTGAAGTGCTGGGACTACAGGCATGTGCTACCATACCCAGTTTTTTTTCAATTTTTGCTCATGCTCTCATTATGTCCAGCCTGGCTTTATACTCAACCATGTAGCCCATGCTGGGCTTGAACTTGTGATCCTCTTGGTTCAGTCTTTTGAGTGCTAGCCTTAGAGATATGAGTCTCCACACTCAGATTTTATTTTTGTTTTATTTTTATTTTTTTGATATTGGAAATCTCAGGACCTTGCTCTCACCTGGCTGTTGCTGTACTGCTAAGCTAAATCCCCAGCCCTTCATTTTATTTTTTTAAGGGACTAGGTCCTACTAAATTTCCCAAGCTAGACTTAAACTTCTTCTTCTTTTTTTTTTTTTGTGGCACCAGGGATCGAACTCACAACCTCGCGCCTGCCAGACAGACGCTTAAGCCACTGAGCCAAACTCCCGGCCCTCGTTTTTTTGAGGCAGGGTCACACTATGTAGCTCAGGTCGGCCTTGTACTTGCGTTCACTCCTCCTACCTCAGCCTCCCTACCTCAGCCTCCCGAGTGCCGGGATTAAAGGCGTGCGCCACCATGCCCGGCTAGACTTAAACTTCTGATCCTCCTGATTCAGCTTCCTGAGTAACTAGATTTATATATGTGTGTTCCACCAAACTCAGCCACAGATACTGATTCTGTAAAATAAAAAGTTGTATAAAGAACAGTGGTAGCTGGGCACAGAAGCACGTATGTGATCCTAGTACTTAAGATGGTGAGGCAGGAAGTTCACTGCAAGTTTGAGACCAGTGCAAAGTGAGACCATGTCTCAAACAACTCCACCCAAAAGAGGGATGAGGCAGACAGATGATAAGTTTGTGATCAGTCTGGGCTACAATAGTGAGACCTTGTCTCAAACCCAAATGCCCCTCGCAAAAACCAATTCAGTTTCAAAGTGTTAGGTAATTTAAAAATGCTTGTTAAAATGAGACAATGACTAGAAAGGCTGAGTATAAAGAATAATGTGGAAGGCTGCACATAGTGAAGCATTGCTGTATCCCAGCACTCAGGAAGGTGAGGTAAGATTACACTGGTTTGAGGCCAGCCTGTGCAGTGTAGTGAGACATTGCTTCAAAAATTCAAGAAAAAAAAAATGTGGAAAATTTAAACATTGGAACTATCTCAGATTATAGATCAAAAAGACCAGTATAGGCCAGGCATGGTGGCACATGTCTGTAATTCCAGCACTCAGGAGGTTGAGGCAGGAAGATTGCTGAGTTCAAGGCCAGCTTGGGCTGCATAGCTCAAGGACAGACTGCAGCGAGATCCTGTCTCAAAAAAAAAAAAAAAAAAAAAAAAAAAAGCCAAATGTGGTGGTGCACGCCTTCAATACGAGCACTTGGGAGGCTGAGGCAGGAGGCTCATTGTGAGTTCGAGACCAGCCTGGGTTACAAAGTGAGTTCAAGGCCAGCCTGAACTGTACAGTGAGACCTTGTCTCAAAAATTTGGGCTGGGGATTTAGCTCAGTGGCCTAAGCGCTTGCCTGGTAGGCACGAGGTTGTGAGTTTGATCCCCAGTACCACCCCCCCCAAAAAAAAACCAATATAAAATAAATTGAGACTTTCAAAATAGATGCAGAAACCGTAGGATTAAAGTAATGAAAATGAACAAGAAAAAGGAAAGTTATTAAAAAGAATGCTTCTCCAGAGATAGATGAGAATATTCAGGGTGAATGAGAAAAGAAATAAATAACCTCATTTCAGAGCACTAGAGGGAAACACAGGATGCTATAAAGTTTTTAGAAATAAAATTAACACAGAAAGGGTCGGATTTCTTAACACTGAGTGAAGCTTTTTAAGTTGAGAATACAATAATAATTTTTTTTTTTTTTGTGGTACCGGGGATCAAACTCACAGCCTCATGCCTGCCAGACAGGCACTTAAGCTGCTGAGCCAAACTCCCAGCCCTAGTTGGTTTTTTTTTTTTTTTTTTTTTTACCAGGGATCGAACTCATAGCCTTGCGCCTGCCAGGCTGGCACTTAGGCCACTGAGCTAAATCCTTGGCTCCAGCCGTAGTTTTTTGAGGCAGGGTCTTACTGTGTAGCTCAGGCCAGCCTTGCGCTTGCGTTGTAACCCAAGCCAGCCTGGAACTCACAATGCTTCTCCTACCTCAGCCTCCCAAGTGCTGGGATTAAAGGTGTGTGCCACCACACCCGGCTTAGAGTTACATTTCTTAATGATTTAAGAATAGCCAAGGAAAGGATACAAATGAATGATTCAGTTTTATATCACCTAGGTTACTAAATAGATGACTTTAAAATGGACTGAAATAAATTGGGGGTTGTGGTGTACGCTCTCTGGAGGCTGAGACAGGAGGCTTGTCGTGAGTTACAGGCCAGCCTGAAATAAAAAGTGAGACTGCCTCAAAAAAAAAAAAAAACCAAAAAAACAAAAAACAAAACAAAAAAACAGTAAAGACTGAAATAGGCTTCAACTGAATAGAAAGCAAAAGAATAAGAAGTTAAACTGTAAATTTGGGCTGGAGGTGGAGTTCAGTATTCCTTGCACATGCCTGCCTTGTGCAAGGCCATGAGTTCAGTATTCCTCACTCCCCGAAAAGCAGAAAGTCTGACAGTGAATTTAAAATAAAAAGTCAGAAACAGTCCAAATATATTACTGATAAAAATGCATTTGCATAGTCTCCTGTTTATAGTATTACTTAATAACATCTGTAAGTGAGACCCTCTAGAAGTTTTAACAAATATCATAAAGCAGAAACTGCATAATTATTTGCAAGACAATAAGAAACAGCTAAAAGTAAGGAAAGCCAGCAGTGTCACTATCCAGTTTGAGATTAAAAAAAGCCATTATCTTATTACTGACAAAAAAAGCCTGGAAAGCAGGGCGTGGTGGTGCACACCTTTAATCCCAGCACCTGAAAGGCTGAGGTAGGTGGAGTGTAGTGAGTTCGAGCCAGGCTTGGGCTACAACATGAGCAAGGCTGGCGTGAACTACATAGTGCAACCCTGCCTTGAAAAAAATAGGGTCGGGAGTTTGGCTCAGTGGCATTGTGAGTTTGATCCCCAGTATGGCCACAAAAAAAAAAAAAAAAAAAAAAACCTGGGAGTCCTTTTTGTACTAAGGAAGTAAAATTGCAGTTGTAATTCCAAAACAAAAATAAAACGCTATATTTCCAATACCTGTAGGATGAAACAAGAATGATACAAGAAAATTTAAAGCCTTCAAAGTAATCCTCAAAAAACAATTCAAAATAATTTTAGGGGCTGGGTTTGTAGCTGAGTGGTAGAACTCGTGTTCAGCGTGGATGAGGTTGTGTCCCATCCCCAGCACCACAAGAAGCAAACAAAACGGCCATCAGAAAAAAACTAGAAGTTGGTTTTTGAAAGTATTTCCTTAGTGTTACAAGTGTTTGTGTTCAGTATTGCCAGTGGTTGAGTTATCCTCAAAGTAATCTGTTAAGTTTAATGAAATCTCAACCAGACTCCTAACAGGACTTTACATGGAACTTGGCAAGGTCATTTTCTTATTTATTGGGAGAGAAAAGTAGTCACTAAAAAGTTATGTTCTTTTTTTTTGGTCTCGTAGTAAATGCTTTTAAAATTATACATACTTCTTTGAGAACCTTTAATGTCTGTTGTAGGGTTTGTAATGTAATGTTTGTTATTTACCAAAAAATTGACATATAAGTTTGTATGTATGTTGCATAACATGATGTTTTTGAGTATATATACATTGTGGAATGACTAACTCTAGTTAAGTAATACATTCATTGCCTCACATTGTCATTGTCATGGAGAGCACTTGTTTACTGTCCCAGCACTGAGGATACAATGTGTTATTAACTGCGGTCAGCATGGTGTAAGATAGTGTCCTTGAATAGTGTATTTTTTCAGACAACAAAAATGTAGTACAGCACAAGGAACCTCAGTGTCACTATCCAGTGAGGTGCAGTTACCAACACTTAATCTGTGCTACTTCATGCATTCCATGTGCCTCTGTAAGTGCACTCTTGCTCCTGTAAATATACATCTTTTCATTTTAACCTTAGTATGTGCTTCCCCTCCCATCTTTCTTTTCTTTTCTTTTCTTTTCTTTTTTTTTTTTGGTACCAGAGATTGAACTCACAACCTCATGCCTGCCAGGCAAGTGCTTACGCCACGGAGCTAAATTCCCGGCTCTGTTTTTTGAGACGGTCTCACTGTGCAGTTCAGGCTGGCCTTGAACTCACTTTGTAGCCCAAGATGGTCTCGAACTCACAACGGTCCTCCTGCCTCAGCTTCCCGATTAAAGGCGTGTGCTACCATGCCCAGCTTTACATTTTTTTTTTTTCAGCACTAGGGATTGAACTCAGGGCCTCATATGTGGTAGGCAAGTGCTCTGCTGCTGAGCTGCCTCCCCAGCCTTTAAAAAGTTTTATTTACTGTAGTTTTAAAAATTTTATTTATTTTTCTTAGTACACATTTGCTATATATAGTGAATACGAATGAGGAGTTGGTGCGCATACATACTGTACCTTAATCCTTGTACTTCTTTTTCTTTCTCCTCCCTCTACTCTCCCCCCGTCTTTAATTCCACTTCCCATCTGCGAAAGGTCTTTCTCCCTATTTGCTATAATCTTTCATTTTGCTTTTTATTTTATTTTATTATTTTCTTTTTTTTCTGTGGTACCGGGATTCGAACTCACAACCTCGCACCTGCCAGACAGGCGCTTAAGCCACTGAGCCAAACTCCCGGCCCTAGTTTTTTGAGGCAGGGTCGCACTATGTAGCTGAGGCCAGCCTTACATTCACGTTGTAGGCCAAGCCAGCCTTGCACTCACGTTGTACCCCAAGCCGGCCTTGAACTCACAACGCTCCTCCTACCTTAGCCTCCTGAGTACTGGGTTAAAGGCGTGTGCCACCACGCCTGGCATTTCATTTTGCTTTTTAAACTAGTAATATTTTGGGTTTCTCATATAAGAGAAACCATGTGATAGTTAATCTGTGTCTGCTTTATTTTACTTAGTGTTATGATTGTAAGGTGCACTTATTTTTCTAAAAATGACTCAAATTTATCCTTCTCTATGACTTGAGTTACACCACATTTTCATTATCCATTCATCTGTTCACAGGTATATAGGCTGTTTCCATCAGTTACTACTGTAAACGTGGGTATATATATATATATATAACTGTAATATGATGTCTTTAATTATTTCAAGAAGATACCAAGAAGCAGGCCCAGGAGTTTGGCTCAGTGGCTTAAGTGCCTGGCAGGTGCGAGGTTTGAGTTCTATCCCCGGTGCCACAAAAAAAAAAAAAAAAAAAAAAAAGATACCAAGAAGGGAAGTAGCTGGGTCAAATCAAATTCTATTTTTAGTTTTTTTTTTTTTTTGGTACTGGGGATTGAGCTCACGACCTCAAGCTTGCCAGGCAGGTGCTTGTGCCACTGAGCTATGTCCCCAGCCCTCTATTTTTAGTTTTTTGAGGCATCTCTCATACTGATTTCTTCATCCTATTATTTGGGGGATATATATGGCTGGAGGTGGAGCTCAGTGAGACTTTGTGGCTTGAATGGGTAACGTTGAGATCCTGATTTGTTCCTAGTCAGAACAAACCTCTTTATATTTCTTGAACCCATAAATGCGTCTCAGGACCTTACAGTTTTCTTTTGCGTTATAACCATTGTATAGATGATGTGAATTAATTACTAAACATAAAAATACCTTGTTTTTCTGGACTGGGAATTGAACCCAAAGCCAAGTACATGGTAGACTAATGTAGCATTGAGATATACACCCCCATAATATACAACATTTAAGTCGATTCTTACTAAATTTATTATAATGATCTATTAATCAGAATAGCAGCTAACATGACAGACATTGCTGTAATAAATGCTTTTTTGTAAAGTCTTCTTTTAGTATAGTATTGGTGGTGGAATCCAGGACCTCACACATGCCAGGAAAGCATGGTAATCACTGAGCTACATTATTAACCCTGTGTGAAAGCCCATATTATATTACACAGCTGCTTTTTAAGATTTATATTTCAATTTTATGTGTTTATTTACACTGTTTCTTTTGTTACATTACCTTTTGAATTATACTGTATTTTGCTTTGGTGAAAGATGTCCTCATTTAAATTTTTTAGAAAAAAGCTTCTGCTGGTGGTATACTTTCTGATTTTCCATGCTTTAAAATGTCTTTATTTTACCATAATACATGAATGTTAGTTTGGCTCTTTATAGAATTTTGGGTTCAGAATAGTTTTCTCTTAGAACTTTAAAGAAATTGCTTGTCTTGTGGTATCTAGTGTTGGTAAGAAGTTTGTCAGGTCAGGAATGATAGCACATGCCTGTAATCCTAGCACTGTGGGAGTCTGAGGCAGGAAGATAGCAAGTATGAGCCCAGCCTGGACAATTTCTCAAAATAAATATTAAGAGACTGGGATATAGCTTGGTGTGATGCCCTGGGTTGAATCTCCAGTGAACCCTGTTACCTTAAATAAAATGTGCTGAAATTTTACTAGAGTGTCTACATATTGAAGTTTTTGCAGTAAGCCTTTTGTGCATTTTTGGTAGTTTTTTTTGAGACAGGGTTTCCCTGGCTAGTTTAGACTGGCCTCAAACTCATAGCAGTCCTCCTGTGTCACTCTCCCAAATACTGGGGTTAATTTTAGTGAGTATCTTGGAATTGAGATTATTGTTTAGCTCAGGGAGTTAGATTCTAAAATTATTGTCTGATAGTATCCTGTGGTTTATTCAGCCCACTTGTTAAAATTTTAATATTTATAAAAGAAATACTAAAAAGAGGTGGAAGCATAAAAGAACAAAAACGGATTACTTTTTGGTTTCTAAATTTTGCACTTCAACCAAAAATTTTAGGGGCTGGGGATGTAACTCAGTGGCACATGCGTCTGCCTGGCAAGCGCAAAGCCCTAGGTTTGATTCCCAGTACCAAAAACAAAACAAGCAAAAATGTTATTAGTAGGGATAAAACTAAACATTTGTGTTTTAGATCTCTGTTATGCTTGATTAGAAAGTTTTAGTCTATAAAGTCTGGAGGCACAATCAACCTCAGTAAGATTGATACTTTTTTGGTAATCCAGGGCCACTATGGATTGTTTGAGTCACTGAACCTTAACCATGTTCTAGCGACCCTTCCTCGGTACTTTCTAGGCTATTACTACCACTAGATTGGAGTTGGCATAAAAATCTTTCTGAGGTAGCTTAGAATAATAACCTTTAATTTGTAAGGGCATTTATTTATTTATTTTTGTCTTTTTGAGACAGGGTCTGGCTACGCAGTTCAGGCTGTCCTTGGGTGCACTTTGTAGCTCAAACTGGTCTGGAAGTTGAAGTGATCCTCCTGCCTCAGCCTCCTGAGTGTTGGGATTACAGGAGTGCACCAGCATGCTTGGCTAAGAGGATTTTTCTTTTACTGCTTTATAATGCTTTTATTTTTGTAAGTGACATTTTATAATTAGCAGTTACAGCAAGTTTGTCAGCCAGATCATTATCATCTATTAGTATTTTAAAGTTTTATTATTTGACAAGTTAGTTATATTTTATGATGCACATTTTCTATTGATCTACTCCTTTGAATGTTAATGATTGCCATTAAGCAAAGCAAGAACTATATTAATACTTTTTTTTTTTTTTTTGGTCTTTTTGAGACAGGTTCTCGCTATGCAGTTCAGGCTGGCCTTGAGCTCACTTTGGAGCCTAGGCTGGTCTCAAACTTGGAATGATCCTCTTGCCTCAGCCTCCTGAATGCTGGGATTATAAGCATGCGCTACCACACCTGGCTTTTTAAAACCTTTTTCTTTGGGTACCAGGGATGAACCTTGGGCCTGCCAGGCAGGCGCTTAGGCCACTGAGCTAAATCCCTGGCACTATTTTTTATTTTTTATTTTTTTGAGACAGAGCCTCACTAATGCAGTTCAGGCTGGCCTTGAACTTACTTTGTAGCCCAGGCTGGTCTCGAACTCACAATGATCCTGCTGCCTCAGCTTCCCAAGTGCTGGGATTAAAGGCCAGTGCCACCACACCCACCTTTAAAACTTTTTTAAAGGCAATTTTTTATGATTGCATGATATAATTTATGGGTTGGGAAAATACAGAGCCGTGTTTTTATTTTTCTTTTATTTTTTTGTTTGTGGTTCTGAAAATCAAATGTAGAGCCTTGCACACACTAGCTAAGCACTGTGCCACAGAGCTACATCCACAACTTTTTAACATTTTTGAGATGGGGTCTCCTGTATTGCCTAGGCTGCTTTCCGACCTGCTGTCTTCCTGCTCCAGCTTCTCAAGTAGGGGATTACAGGCATGTGGCTCCAGGGCCAGCTAGGAAATGAGATTTAAGCTTTCTGATCTCCACGTGGAAGGAAAGAAGGAAGGAAGGAGGTTGAGAAAACCCAGTAATCTATAGAAGTCTGATTGTTTAGGGTTATGATGATGGCACTGTGGAGGGTTGTTACTGCTGCGTTCAGTATGCCTTGTTTGGAATTGTACAAGTGTCTGGTATCTAGAACGGGAACCTGAAAATTCCAAACTTGGTTATTTTCAAGTACCATGCTTCTCTATCTTACTCTTAAGTTCTTCACTCAGTGTACAGTTAGTTCATTGAGCAGCTCAGTGGGTGCTGGGGATGGTAGTGACCAAGATACTGTCCCTGCGTAGGAAATCCTTAGTCCTGTGGGTCACAGATTTAGTCTGTTTCCTTGTAGTGTACCTACTGCAAGTGTTGTGGTAGAGGCGAACACTTGAAACCCTCAGGAAGGATAAGTAGCTCCTGTCATGGGACTTCTGAAGTGATAACCAGACGCTTTTAGGGAATGATTAGTTACAAGTTTGAATGTTAGAGATTGAACTAGAGATTGAATTCAGAGGCTTCTGCATGCAGGTGTTCTACCACCGACTTACTCTCCTAGTCCTGTTGTATTTGCCTAATGTCTTAGAGGTAAACTTGTTTTTTAATTTGAATCTTGAATTTTTTTTTTTTTTTTTTTTGGTATGGAGGGAGTGAAGGTAGGATTAGGTCCATTTTAAAAATTCACACTTCGCTGGGCATGGTGGCACACGCCTTTAATCCCAGCACTTGGGAGCCCGAGGCAGGAGGATCATTGTGAGTTTGAGACCAGCCTGGGCTACAAAGTGAGTTCAAGGCCAGCCTGAACTGCATAGTTGAGACCCTGTCTTAAAAAAATAGGGCCGGGGATTTAGCTCAGTGGTGTAAGCCCCTGTCTGGTAGGCTTGAGTTATGAGTTTGATCCCCAGCACCAAAAATAAATAAATAAATAAATAAATAAATAAATAAAGTAAAAATTTCCATTTGTCAGTTGGTTTTAGTGAAAGGACTTTACCCTGTGTCCTTTTGTCTTTCAGTTGTTGAAAGAATCTGAGTAGCTTAATGAAAGAGCACTTGCCCAGTGTGTGCGAGAACCTGAGTTTGTTCACTAGCATTGGAGAAAAATAATTGTTGAAGGAATGCCCCCAAAAAATCATTCATAGGCTTATTTATTTTGTTGGAGTAGCAATGTTATTTTGTGAGTTTTCATATTCCGATATAGAAGTATAATTAGAACGTATCATTAAATGCTTAACCTAACCAGTTTGTTTGAATGCACATTGTAATTTGCATTAATTTACAACATTAAGTTTGGAAATTTCTAAGGAAAACATCATATATTTTACTGGCAGAAGACCACTGACTTACTTGGTTAGGTTGGTACATGGTTTTGAAAAGGAATAAGGGGCTTGGTTTACACTTCAGTCTTTTGTTTGTTTGTTTATTGAAAAGGAATAAGGGGCTTGGTTTACACTTCAGTCTTTTGTTTGTTTGTTTATTGAAAAGGAATAAGGGGCTTGGTTTACACTTCAGTCTTTTGTTTGTTTGTTTATTGAAAAGGAATAAGGGGCTTGGTTTACACTTCAGTCTTTTGTTTGTTTGTTTATTAAAAAGGAATAAGGGGCTTGGTTTACACTTCCGTCTTTTGTTTGTTTGTTTGTTTATTTTTATTTTTTTTTTGTTTTGTTTTTTTCCAAGTCAAGGTCTCACTATATTCTTTCTACTGGTCTTGAATTTAGTAAGTTAGCCCCAGGCTGGCCTGGATTTAGTGGCCGTCCTTCTACCTCCTGAGTGCTAGGTTTTACTTGTGTGCCGCATCTTGCCCAAATTTATTTTGTGTGCTGTGCTTTGCTTTGCATTTCTTTCCTTCTTTCCTTCTCCCTTCCTCTCTCCTTTCTTCTCTCCTTCCCCTCTGTCTCTGTCTCTTTCTTTTCTTTCTTTCCTTTCTTTCTTCCTCTCTCCTTCTTCCTCATTCTCCCTCTCTCCTTCCTTCCTTCCTTCCTTCCTTCCTTCCTTCCTTCCTTCCTTCCTTCCTTCCTTCGAGACAGGGTCTCAGTATGTAGTCCAGGCTGGCCTCGAACTCATGGGAATCCTCTTGCCTCAGTCTCCCAAGTGCTAGAACTACAGGCATGCGCCACCAGGTCTGTGTTTTTGTTGTATTTTCTGTGTTTATTTTCTCTCCTTCTTACAGTGCAGTACTAGAGATCAAACTCAGGAGTACGTTATTACTATTGAGCTACATTCTTTAGCCTTTTTTTTTTTTTTTGCGGCACCGGGGTTTAAACTCGCAACCTCACGCCTGTCAGGGCAGGCGCTTAAGGCACTGAGCCAAACTCCTGGCCCTGGTTTTTTTGAGGCGGGGTCGCACTATGTAGCTCAGGCCGGCCTTGCACTCGCGTTATAGCCCAAGCCGGCCTGGAACTCACAATGCTCCGCCTACCTCAGCCTCCTGAGTGCTGGGATTAAAGGCGTGCGATTCTTTAGCCCTTTAAAAATGACTTTAAAAAAAAATTTTTTTTTTTTTTTTGTGGCACCAGAGATCAAACTCACAACCTCATGCTTGCCAGATAGGCGCTTAAGCCACTGAGCCAAACTCCCGGCCCTAGTTTTTTGAGGCAGGGTCATACTACATAGCTCAGACTGGCCTTGAGCTCGTGTTGTAGCCCAAGCTGGCCTCGAACTCACAGCACTCCTCCTACCTCAGCCTCTGGAGTGCTGGGATTAAAGGTGCGTGCCACCATGCCCGGCTAACTTTTTTAGTTTTAGAATAAGAGTTGCTGTGTGGTTCAGGACAATTTTTTTTTTTTTTTTTTTTTGCGGCACCGGGGATTGAACTCACAACCTCGCGCCTGCCAGGGCAGGCACTTAAGGCACTGAGCCAAACTCCCGGCCCTGGTTTTTTTGAGGCAGGGTTGCACTATGTAGCTCAGGCCGGTCTTGCGCTCGCGTTGTAGCCCAAGCCGGCCTCGAACCCACAACGCTCCGCCTACCTCAGCCTCCCGAGTGCTGGGATTAAAGGCGTGCGCCACCACGCCCGGCTTCAGGACAATTTTGAACTCATTATGTAGAGCCCAGTCTGTCCTCAAACTATCCTGCCTCAACCTCCTAAGTGCCTTTCTTTTTTTTTGAGATATGATCTTGCTATATAGCCCAGGCTGGCCTCAAACTCCACAGCACTCCTCCTGCTTCAGCTTCCTGCCAGTGCTGGGAATCACAGGCATGTGCTACCACACGCGATTTCCAAGTGCTTTGAGCCACTATTTGTACTTTCTGATACATGCTAGATTTTCTCTTTCCTTTTAGAGATTATAGAAAAAGCACCTTACCTGTGTGTCAGAAAAGAATAGAGTTCTTACTTGAATTAAGAGATTGCCCTTCCATCTTGTCCTTATCCCCATTGTCCCACATTGATTCTCTGTCAGCTTGATTGAACCTTTCTTTTGGCTAGTGTTTGTAGATGTTGGAATAGGGTAGCTTCTGATACTATTTGAAGCAATATATTAGTCTCTACAGTTTATTTGCATTAATAATATTTCAGCCAGATGTGGTGGTGCATGTCTGTAACCCAGCACTTGGGAGGCTGAGGCAGGAGGATTGCTGCAAGTTTGAGGCCAGCCTGGTCTACAAAGTGAGTTCAAGCCAGCCTGAACTGCGTGATGAAACCCTTCCCCAAAAAGAAAAAAAAAAATCACCCATCTTGGTACCTTATTTTCTCATGATCTCTTGCTTTATCTGTTTTGAAATCCTCCCATATCAGTTTCTCAAGTAGCTGGCATTACAGGCTTTTTGCCACTGCCTGCCCTATCAGTCTTTCAAGCTGCATGAACTGTTTTTTTGATACAGGGTCTCACTGTGCAACCCAGGCTGGCCTCAAACTTGGCAGGAATCCTTGATCCTCCTCCTCAGCCTCCCAACTGCTGGGCTGCACGAATTGAAAGCATAATAAATCTTTGCATCTATAATAAGGGTATAAAGTTTTATGCCATAGTTCAAAGGGTTTTTTTTTTAATATACTGCCTGAAGCTGCAGTGACCACGAAATTCTGCAAGATGTTCATCAGTAGTCATGTATTCAGATGGTGTGTAAATTGCTTGACAATTACCCACAGATCTCTCAAAGTGTGAGTGTATAGTAGCCAGATTATCAGTTTCTTTTCTTTCTTTTTTTTTTTTTTTTTTTTTTTTTTTTTTTTTTTTTTGTCTTTTTGAGACAGGGTCTCGCTATGCAGTTCAGGCTGGCCTTGAGCTCAGTTTGTAGCCCAGGTTGGTCTCAAACTTGCAAACGATTCTCCTGCCTCAGTGTCCCAAGTGCTGGGATTGCAGGAGTGTGCCACCATGCCCGGCTTTCTTTTCTTTTTGAGGGGTGGTTTTGTCATCATGCATCAGCCAGTTTTGAAGGAAACCAAATCTCCTCAGTGTCGTCATTGTTCCACAAACCTCAAGCCCACACCCATCACTTTTCTGTAATTTCTACATTCCTGTGATTACCAATAGAAAGCCCTGCTAAGTACAGCAGACCTATGAATGCTTTCACTTCAGCTAGTAAGGTGTCATTAATAAGTACATTTTTGAGTATGGCTATTGTTGGATACAGAACATCTTACTTACATTTCAGCAGTCATGTGTTTCATAACATTTTGTATCGTTTTGTCTGTTATAAATAATTTCCAACATTGGATGGCAGTGCTGGCATTCCATCCAATAGGTTTCACCCGTGCCAAGATCCTCGCTGTATTTTCAGACCTAGTTCTAACATGTGTAACCATTTTGTACCATTTCTACTAGTGAAATATGTATGATGTTGCTGTTTTATTTGTCATCTAAATCAAGGAGGTCTGCATTCTTTGTGTCTGTATTCATTGATTCTTGCTCCATTACACCATCGTAGGAACTTTGGCTCATATGGCCAGGGGTTAAAGTCGTTATCACCTTCATTATTCACTCGTGAATGATCTGATGATTCACTTTGACCTCCAAAACTTGCAGATCTGGTTTTTCACATGCCATTGTATATAGAGATCTCTTTCCTATCCTCATTGAGGTCCAGGAAGGTTTATATTTGTAATTCCATGGAGAAGTTAGTGGAATTGTACTGAGTTAATTCCAATCTCCTACTTCCAGTGCAGTCCAAGGCAAGAATAAAGACACTAAGGCATATATACAATTATAGGGAGCCAAGATGGTGGTTCACTGGAACAAAGATCAGGACCCAGGGCCCAGCCAGGGTTATATTAATTCTCCATGAAGGGAGTGGTTCGGGGATGCATGGCAGTGAGAGTGGTGGGAAATAACGTGACTGCCTTGATTGCCATGAGCTCGCTAGGCAGGAGATCTGAGATCACCTCTGCAATATGCAGAGGGCAAGAAATGCAGAGATAGTAATTTGTGTAATACAACTGAGGTAGTATCAGTGCTTCATTTCTGATGTGTAATCCTTTTTGCCCTGAAAAGTCATAGCCTATTACTTGAGGCCCGACAGTGTAGAGCATAGTTCCCCATCCCGCCTGGCTCAACCACGTATCTGGGGAGAGTCACTGGGCAGGGTAATACTGAGCTGTCACCTCGCTTCAAAAATTACATATCAGCTTCTCAGCTAGCCCAATTTACATTGCTTAGAGCCAACTGAAGAGACAAAGAAATAGCCTAGCCAGCTCTGTACATATAAATACATGAAATAGGGCTGAGTTTATCCAAAATGGACATAGTTGCTTGTTGGGGACCACAAATCCACAATGGCTAAATTTGCGTATTTTCTCATGGATAAAAAGGAAGATTAGGATTATTGGTACCACCCATCTGAGATTTCCCATTGACTCTTCTAAGCATAAGATCATCTGTGCTTGCTTTTTTTTTTTTTTTTTTTTTTTTTGTGGGACCGGCGTTAGAACTCATAACCTTGCGCCTGCCAGGCAGGCGCTTAAACCACTGAGCCAAATTCCCGGCCCTAGTTTTTTTTTTTTAAACGGGATCGCACTATGTAGCTCAGTCCGGCATTGCGCTCACATAACCCAAGCCGGCCTCCTGACATCTGTGCCTTTTTAAGTCACCTCAGAGTTATACTCGAGGACAAGATACTTCTTTTTTTTTTGTGGCACCGGGGATCGAACTCACAACCTCGCACCTGCCAGGGCAGGCGCTTAAGCCACTGAGCCAAACTCCCAGCCCTAGTTTTTTGAGGCAGGGTCACACTATGTAGCTCAGGCCAGCCTTGCGCTTGCGTTGTAGCCCAAGCCGGCCTCGAACTCACAAGGCTTCTACCTCAGCCTCCTGAGTGCTGGGATTAAAGGCATACGCCATCACGCCCGGCTGAGGACAAGATACTTCTAAGCATAAGATCATCTATGCCTTAAGTCATCACAGGATTATACTCGGGTGAAGATACTTCTAAACATAGGTTTATCTATGCCCTCTTGAGTCCAGAGTCTTTGGATGTGTTGTAATCCTTTGCTAGCCCCACCTATCATTGTGTGCACTGAATAAATAGTGTCTGCGTTGGGAGTGGAGGAGGCTGATGGGGAGATTGACCTCCCAGCTATTGGTGGAACACTATACTTGTCCCTGCTTTTTATTTTTCTCGCAGCATTCTTAAGTTGGACAGTGGGTCTCTCCGCCGGGTTCTTGATAGTTGCTCTTCTTTCAAGGAGAGTCAAGGAGAGTTGTCTAGGTGGTTCCCCACAATTGTACTGAATTAGCCTACTTCAACCAGAAAAATCAGAAGAGAACTTTTTTTTTTTTTGTCCTTTTGAGACAGGGTCTCACTATGCAGTTCAGACTGGCCTTGAGCTCACTTTGTAGCCCAGGCTGGTCTCAAACTGGCAAGAATCCTGCCTCAGCCTCTGAGTGCTGGAATTAAAGGCATGCACCACCAAGCCTGGCTTGCCCCGAGTGTTAAAACTTTGCTGCTGTTAAAAAAAAAAAAAAGCTCAAAATTCTTTTTCTTTAACAATCTTTTTTTTTTTTTTTTTTTGCGGCACCAGGGATCGAACTCACAACGTCGCACCTGCCAGGGCAGGTGCTTAAGCCACTGAGCCAAACTCCCAGCCCTGGTTTTTTGAGGCAGGGTCGCACTATGTAGCTCAGGCCGGCCTTGCACTTGCGTTATAGCCCAAGCCGGCCTCGAACTCACAACACTCCTCCTACCTCAGCCTCCTGAGTGCTGGGATTAAAGGCGTGTGCCACCACGCCCGGCTCTTTAACAATCTTAACTAATTTTTTATATACATACATGAATTTTCTTTCAGTTTGTTACACAAGTGCAACAATGTGATGTTTACATATGTGTGACTTAGTTCACTAATTTTTTGTGGGGGGGTACTGGATATCAAACTCACAACCTCATGCCTGTCTGGCAGGCACTTAGGCCACTGAGCTAAATCTCCAGCCCACAGGGTCATTTTCAGGTTACATTTTTATTGCGAATTGTTCTTTTGAAAATAATATAGCAGTCATAACAAAAAAAAAATACAGCTCGTTTCTCTCAATTCATTGAGGGGAAAGTTTTGTGCTAATAATTTTCCGGATAATGTTTCATGTCTATATCCTATACTCTAAACTACTACTTTGAATATAATAATATGCAATGTATAGATTATTGTTACTTTCTTATTGGCCTAATTTGAAATTCTGTTTTACTATAATCTCTTTTATTTTTTCTGTTTTTTAAAAAAATCGCTGATTAGCCAAGTTTGCTTTATACTCCCACCCCTGTCTATACTAGGGGATTGAACCCAAGGCCTTTGCATTGAACTACCTCCCTAGTCTGGTTGTGTAGTTCAGGCTTGCCTTGAATTTGCAGTGATCCTGTCTCAGCCTCCTCAGTGCTGGGATTACAGGCTCTAGTGCTTTTTATTTTTTACTTTGAAACGGGGTCTTGCTCAGTCTCTTAAACTGCCCAGGCTGAGCTTGAATTTGTGACTTGCCTTCCTCAGGCTCTCAGAATTCTTGAATTATAAACATGTCTGGATTACATTGAAGACTAGTGATAATTTATATAGGTGAAGCTCTTAATTCCTGACAGGAGTTAATTTCATCCTGGTAAAGGTGTTGAAAAGATACCTCTTTATAGAAAAATACTGGATTTCTTGTTTTTATGTAATATTGTTGTTATTGAAATATAATATGGTTAGTTTCTTTGTTGGATTTGCATAGGCAGCAAATTTTTAATACATATTCCCAAAGAACTCTCCAGAAATTCTTAGTTGTACTTTCATACTTTGGTGTTATTCAGCCTGCTCCTGTATTTTCTTCTAGAAGTTTTCTAGTTTATATTAATAGCTGAATTGTTCATTTATAGTTTTTTTTTTTTTTTTAGACAGGGTCTTGATGTGTAATTTAGACTGACCGTAAACTCATTTTGTAGTCCAGGCCAGCCTTGAACTCACAGTGGTCCTCCTGTCTGAGCCTCTGGAGTGCTAGCATTATAAGCAGGTGCTACCATACCCAGCTGTAGTTATTTTTGCATGTCGTGCATGCTGTAGTTCTGAATTACTTTTGTGACTTGGTGATAACATTTGTGGGTTTTATTGTGGCTTTTTTATTTTGTCCTGATGTTCCACCAGTAGTTTTTTCTTTCTTTTGCCAATAATATGCTAATTATTTTTAAAAACAAATACTTTTAGAACTCTAGTTTGTCTTTTGTTTAAATTTTGAGATAGTGTCTCACAATGTAGTTCAGAGTGGCTTCGAACTTACTGTGTGATCCTTGGCTTGATGAGACTTGTTCTTTTCTTTTCTTTTCTTTTTTTTTTTTTTGGTACCGGGGATCGAACTCACAACCTCATGCTTGCCAGGCAGGTGCCTGTATGGCTGAGCTAACCCCCCAGCCCCGAGACTTGGTATTTTCAATTTTTGAATTTTAGCTGTTACTGTACCACATACCAGGTCAGAGTGTAATATGTCAGTTGGCTAATAGGACAGGTAAGATGATCAGCTACCTTGTTTGGCATTGAGGACTTCTTTAAATGAGGAACTTTCAGTTTTAAAACCAGTATAGTCACTATGAAAAGGTTGTCAGCTAGTGTGAGACTAAGGCAGGAGGATTGCAAGTTTCAATCCTGTTTGGGCAATTTTGGGAAACCTTGTCTCAAAATAATAAAAAATAAAAAGCCTGGGGATGTAATTTAGTGTGAAGTCCCTGGGTTTAATCCCCAGTATTAGGGAAAATAGGCTGTTAGCTGATTTAGTCATCACTCTGTGATGATAAAAGCAAGACTTTCACACAGTCATTTGAGGCCTAAGCATACATGAGGACCCCAGCCATCCTTATCTAGGCATTCCCTAGTTACGAAAGGCTGGTACCCACTCTCTGTCTCTTTCCTTTCAGATTGTAGCATAAGCATGTTTCTTCAGAGAAAACTGCTAGTTTCTGAAGCTGTTTTGTGTTCTGCTGGTTTTTTTTTTTTTTTTTTTTTTTTTTAGGGTCTTGCCATATAGTTCAGGCTGGTCTTGAATTCACTGTGTAGTTTAAGCTGGCTTCGAACTTGTGTCTGTCCTCTTGCCTCAGCCTCCTAAGTGCCCATACCCAGCTTATGTTCTGCTTTGGTGTACCCTACCTCGCGTCATAGTACTTAGTGTACTTGAAAGCATATACTGTATTCTTGTGTAGAATCCAGAGTGAACTGTAATCTGAATCAGGCAGGACTTTTTTTTTTGGTGGCACCGGGGATTTAACTCACAACCTCGTGTCTGCCAGGTAGGTGCTTAAGCCAGGCAGACGCTTAAGCCACTTAGCCAAACTCCCACCCTTAGTTTTTTGAGGCAGGGTCACACTGTGTAGCTCAGGCTGGCCTTGTGCTCACGCTGTAGCCCAAGCCGGCCTCGAACTCACAATGCTCCTCCTACCTCAGCCTCCCTAGTGCTGGGATTAAAGGGATGAGCCACCACGCCCGGCTCAAGCAGGGCTTTCGTGTTTCCCTAAAGTATCTTCAGAACATCGGGAGGCTGAGGTAGGCGGAGCACTGTGAGTTAGAGGCCAACTTGGGCTACAATGTGAGCGCAAGGCTGGCCTGAGCTACACAGTGCGACCCTGCCTCAAAAAACTAGGGCTGGGGGTTTGGCTCAGTGGCTTAAGCGCCTGTCTGGCAGGTGTGAGGCTGTGAGTTCGATCCCCAGTGCCGCAAAAAAAAAAAAAAAAAAAAAAAAAAAAAATCTTCAGAACACATTAGTAGGCACATCAGTAATTGGTTTTTGGATGTTTTGTTTTTTTGCTGAGGGTCAGATACAGGGTAGGCCATGGCTCCTTATGATATGTATGATGATAGGACAGATCTTGGGAGATTTATGACCATGAAAGTTTAATTTTTATCTGAATAGTGTGTGAAAGCTGTTGAGGGCTTTTTTTGTTTTTAATTAAAATTTTATTTTTTTTGGTTTTTTTGAGACTTGCTATGTAGTTCAGGATGACCGTGAAGTCACTATGTAGCCCGGACTGGCTTCAACTAGCAGCAGTCTTTCTGTCTCAGCCTCCTGAGTATTAGGATTACAGGCATGCCACCATGCCCAGCAGTTGAGGTCTTTTTATCAAAGTGGGGAAGAAATTTGAATTGTACTGTAGGAAGATCTGGCTGCCATGTTGGTAACAAATTAAAAAGGATGATGCTCTGGTGGTACTAAATAATTTTGATTACTACGAATGCTTTTGTTTCTTAGGTCTTACAGTTGATAACAAACGGAAAACTGCCTGGTGACATGTTAAGGCTGTGTACAATTCCAGATGGACTTCGAATTTGTTATAAAATTGGGTAGCCTTTGCCAGATGAAGTGTTGTTTGAATAAATATAAAGCAGAAATAGCTAAAATTCTGATGGGATCTTCACTTGCAGTAGAACTGATGAGTCATTGTATCTCATAATGTGAAGATAAAATCTCTTAAGATTTCTTTCTTTTTAAGATTTCTTAAAGTTAGGGGGAAAAAACCCTCTAGCTCTAGCTAGTTTTTTTCCTTTCCATGTTAGTCTTTCAGGAAAGATTTCTTTTGCATAGGTCTGTTTGTCCTGACTTCCCTCTTGGGCTCTGTACGGTCAACATGATTTTGATCATACATGCCAAGTTGGCATTTAACTGTTTTGCCAGTTCTCTCACTGAGTTTTCCAGAGACTCCATGCATATGATGACATCATCACTCTACTGATTAATGGGATGTGTGTTGCGATTTCTTGTGTTTTAAAATTTTTGCTCAGGTATGCTGGCACATGCCTGTAATCTCAGCACTTGGGAGGGTGAGGCAGGAGGGATCACCACAAGTTTGAAGCCAGCCTGGCCTACATAGTGAATTCTAGGCCACTCTGGACTAGATAGAGATCCTGTCTCAATTTTTTTTTTTGCTAGGTGTGGTGGCACATGTCCTGTAATTCCAGTACTTGGGAGGCTGAGGCGATAGGAGTGCTGTGGGTTCAAGGCCATGTTGGGCTACATAGTGAGTTCAAGCCAGACTGAACTACATACTGAGACCCTGTTCCAAAAAACAAAAACAAAATTCAAAAAAACTCAAAAAATGTATATTTTTACTCTTTAATTTTTACTACAGTAAATATTGGTATAGTCCATAGAAACAAAAGCTCTTGGCCTGGCATGGTGGCACACCTGTAATCCTAGCACTTGGGAGGCTGAGGTGGGAGGATTGCTGCAAGTTTGAGGCTAGCCTGCACTACATAATGAGACCCTGTCTCAAAAAACCCAAAAATAAAAAACAAAAAACAAAACCTCTTTGAGGTTCTCAGTATGACTTGAGTAAAAGTGGATCCTTTAAAAAAATTGAAAACTGCTTGCATGGTGTTAAAGATGTGTTAAAATTAGTGTTATATATATATTTTTTTGTACCAGAGATTGAACTCACACCCTCACGCCTGCCAGGCAGGTGCTTAAGCCACTGAACTAAATCCCCAGCAGTGTTAAAAATTTTTAACTGAGGGTGAATTTGCATGACTCTACCTGAGTTTCTAAACCTGGGTATCCTGGGTTGGGGTGAGAGGAGTCTGTATGTGTGTTTTTCTGTACGAAAAGTGACAACAAAATAAATATATTTTGGAGACAGGATCTTCCTAAGTTGCCTTGATTGTACTTGAATTTGCAGTATTTTTACCTCAACCTCCCAAAGAGCTGTACTCTCGCTACAGGGGAGGCTGAAGCAAGAGTTTGAAGCCAGTATGAGCAACATAGCAAGATGCTCATCTCAAAAAAAGAAAAGAGAAAACGCTATTCAGTAGCTAAAAATGAATGAGCAGCTGGAGGTGTAGTTCAGTGGTAAAGCACTTGACCATTATTCGTCTTTTTGGGGGTGGGCTTACCTTTTTCTTTTAATTGACATAGTTCACGTATAATTTACCCCTGTAAAAAGGTGTGTAATTCAGTGAATTTCTGTACATTCATAAATTTAAGCTGGGCATGGTGGTGCACGCCTTTAATCCCAGCACTTTGGAAGCTGAGGCAGGAGGATTGATGAGAGTTCGAGACCAGCCTGGGCTACAAAGTGAGTTCAAAACCAGCCTGAACTGCATAGTGAGACCCTGTCACAAAAAAATAGGGCTGGAGATTTGGCTCAGTGGCTTAAGTGCCTGCCTGGCAGGCCTAAGGTTGTGAGTTTGATCCCCGGTACCCCCCCCCACCAATTTATATAACTTTCAATTCTAGGACAGTTTTTTTTGTCTATGAAAGGCACTCTGTCCATTAACATTCCCCGTTTCCCCCTTCCAGTGGTGATTACTGATCTACTTTCTGTCTCTGAATTTGTCTATTCTGGGTGTTTTATACAGAAGGGATCATTTTTGTTCTGTTTATGTGAAATTAGTTTGATAACTGGAACTATCCAGATAGATGGTAGCCATTCTAGTTGGTGTGGAGTAGAGTCACGAGCAATATAGGGACATCTCAGTGAGGACCAGTTGCATTTATTCGGAGTGGTGTCCTGTAAGATTATAACAGAGCTGAAAAATCTCTCTCCCTAAATATTTATCTTTTCTATGTTTAGACACACGGATACTGTTAGAATTGCTTACAGTGTTCAGTGACATGCATCCAGGCTTGCAGCCTGTGAGCAGTCGGCCACTGCATATAACCTAGGTGTGTGATAGGCTGTACCTAGGTTTGTGGAAGTACATTCTATGATGTTCACACTACAGTGAAAACACATTTTTCTTTTTTCTTTTAATTAGATTTCATGGGTATGTTTTAAATATGCATAATGATCAGATTCATTATGGAGCATTTTTTAGTATACCCTAAGCAACTCATGAGTATAATCTCATTATGGCTTTGATTTGCATTTTCTAGTGTCTGATACTGAATATCTTCAATTTATTGGCCATATGTATATGTTTTTTTTTTTTTTTTTTTTTTTTTTTTGCGGCACCAGGGATCAAACTCACAACCTCGCACCTACCAGGGCAGGTGCTGAAGCCACTGAGCTGAACTCCTGGCCCTAGTTTTTTGAGGCAGGGTCGCACTATGTAGCTCAGGCCGGTCTTGTGCTTCTGTTGTGGCCCAAGCCGGCCTCGAACTCACAACGCTCCTCCTACCTCAGCCTCCCGAGTGCTGGGATTAAAGGCGTGCGCCACCACACCTGGCTCATATGTATATGTTTTTAAAGAATTCTCCGTTCATATCCTTTAACCAGGGTTGTCTTATTTTATTTTTTTGGTTTTTTTTGAGATGGAATTTCACTATGTAGCCCAGGTTGGCCTTGAACTCATGAGGACCCTCCTGTATCAGCCTTCCAAGTAGTAGGACTACAGATGTGCACCATCACATCCTCAGAATTGTCTTTTATATTCTGGATGCTAGACTTATCCAGTTGCATGATTAGCAGAAATTTCTCCTGTACTGTGGTCCATCCCTTTGCTTTTGTTTTTAAATGAATAAACCTGTGTGTGAAGGATTGACTGGGTAGATAACAGCAAGGGAGTGCCTGTGCTACACAGAAAACTGACTTTGAAGCAGGTTATCAGTGATTGTTTTAGGGTCTTTTTCTTGAGTGAGGATAGCAGAGGTTAGACTCCTTTCTCTGCACCCACTTCCCAGGAGAAAGGACTTGTTGCATTGGATCAGGTCCCAGTGAACACACATGTTTGGAGTAGGG